>APFE030438451.1:51768-70005 GCA_000404065.3 Pinus taeda
ACAATCAAATTTAATTAAGCCCACGGGGTTTTGGATTGACGGTGAATGGGTGCGTTGTTAAGGCACTCCTTGCGATAGGTCACCGGTTCAAATCTCCCGTGGGTACTTAGGTTAGTCTTAACGTAGAAAAAAAAAACAATCAAATTTAATTAAAAAAAACTAATGGGGTGATGGACTTCGAGATACATCTGACATTGGTGTAATGAATGTTTACATAAGGTAACAAGGAAGAAGGATAGATTGTTAGTCCTCTGACTTTGTAAGGTGTAAGGTGAGGGGATGGGTACAATGTGCGAACCTTCATTCTTCCTCTGCAAGAATGTTTGCTAGTAAGGTCAGTGGGTTAATGAAGAACGTCGAGGTCATGGGATGTTATATTGTGATAACAGTGGGGGAGGTGGTAGTTTTTGGTCTGAGCAATGTTAGTCTGTTTGGATTCTTTGGCCCTTGGGTAGACCGAGAGTGGTGGAGGAAAGGTCGTTGTCGCTTCCTCCACAGCGAAAGGTCTACAAAAGCTTCAAGTTCTTTACTCTATGCTTGGTTCCTCGCTGATGTCAATGGATTGAAGGCAATTGGCATGGTAAGTTGGTCGGTCCATGTGTCCTTGCCTATGTTGCTTGATAGATTTTTTCCTGAGTGTTTTTTGTAGTTGGGATGGTGTTTGGGTCTTTGTTCATTGGTAATCTTCTAGTGTTTTCTCTTTTTGAGGTCTTACTCGAGGATTCTGAGACGCATCACTCGGTGAGCAGCAATTGGTCTCAGAGGTTGCAAGGCACTCTGGTGGGAGTTGTTTCGACTCCTATTTGGCTTAGTTTTGGCTCTCATCTGTCTGGGCTGAAGCGTCAAGGCATTTTCCCCATGCCTCTGGTCCTAGGAGTTTCCCTCATTACTGGAGTGGAAAAGCCATCACACTAGGCAACGTGGTTCTTGTTTGTGGCTGTCCTCATGTCCTTCCTTGTGGGAGACTGGGTCGGACAATCCAATGCCAATTACTTCTAATGATTAAGCATAGTCACAGGTGTTATTCTTGTTTTGTTTATCTTTTGGTGCTCTTGGCATGTTAGGCTTTGGACCTCTAATTTGTCTTTACTTTTATTTTTTTGTAATATGGTGATAACATTGGTCAACAAACTCGGTCAAGGTGAGACCATTTCCCTTTTGATAACTATGTACTCTCCTTTTGATTAATGAATAGAACCTTGACTTACAAAAAAAATCATTTAAAAAACAATTTTAATTATCCTTCTTTCATTAATTTTTTTTAATATTAGTAGTTTGAAAAAAAAATTCAAAATCCTTTTGATTTTTTTTTTTTTTTGAAATTTTAACATGTGACATACATAGCACTTTTTTGTTATGTTTTTGAACATTATAATGTGAGTTAACCTCTTTTTAATTAATTTTTAAACATCACAATGCAAAATAACTTCTTTAGTTCATTTTTCAAGTTTCACAATGTGACATAATTTTCTACCGTATATATCATCAAAACATATTCATGTTCACATGACATATATTGATATGACATCTTTTTAATTAATCAACTAAATTAAAAGGAAAAAACATATTCATGTTTATATTACACATATTGATACAACATTTTTTAATTAATCAATTAAATGAAAAGGGAAGGAAGGGGTAACTACTTTTGAAATGAATCTTAATCATTGATCTGACTATTGTTATGAATATTCTAAGACATTTTACGAAGGTTAAATCACTACCATCCACCTCTTAGTTATCGATAATTAAATTAAAATTCTAAAAATCCTTATATAAAATAGACAAACATGGAGAGTTTTTCAATATTTTCTATACTTTTAAGTAAAATGATAAATATATGATGATTGTTTTCAATTTCTTGGGAAGAATCCATGTTCAAATTAACCAAACTTTTTAGAAATAATCATGCTAAAAATAATTTGCATATTCATCTTCAACGTACATCCTCATAGTTTCTAAACATCCTTTACACTTTCTAAAATGTGATCACATAATTATTGTAAATGCAATCCATTTTTTTTATTCAGTCTACACCTTGTTAACACCTAAATAAATGTTTACATTTTTTGATATTGGTCACACGATTTAGGGTAGTGACTATTAAAAGTTCTATACAAATGCCAAAGTCAGTACATATGAAACGTGACATCAAAGTGAGCAAGCCTAGTGGGACCCACATAGCTAATGTGGCAGCCTAGCCAACAAACTAGGTGGACTTAGAAGTAAGTGATGTGGCAACATCACAAGTCGACACATGGAAAATAGGTGGCAGAAGTGGCATATGATGTGGACCAATGAGTGATTTTCACATGGCCCAGTCACATGGTGCCACATGGCACCTCAAATTAGGCCCAAGTGGCCTTGGCATGGTTCAACCTCCATTTTTGTCTTATTCTCATTGTTTTGAGAGTAGTTACAATATGGACATGTGATTTCCATATTTTATATGGTTTGAAAACTATATTAAAACCAAAATTGAGCTTTAAAACCATATTAAAACAAAATTGGGAGTCCATGAGTTTTGAACCCAAAACCTCCCCAACAGTAAGTAACTTAATATGATTATGTCAACCACACACATTGTCTTATTCACCCTCACACTTTGTTATAAAATGTCATTCAAATAGTTCAAAGGAAACCATGGAAAATGATGGAGAGTACTTGAGAGATGAGGTGCAAGAAGGTCAATGAAGTCATGAATCTCAAGAAGACTCTAGGAATATTGTTAGAGCATATGTTAGGGAATATTTAAAGAATATTCGCTATGAAGAATCCTTAAGGAATCTTTAAGATTCCTTGGGGGCAATGCTTTATGGTGCATGAATTATGCTAAATTTATACTCATTCTTCTCAGTTTTTCATAGGGAATGTAATGGTGTAATAAAATTCTTCTTCTAAGTAGAAAAATTTCAAATAGGCAGTAGAAGAGAATTTTCTAGGAATCTTTGGGATTCCTGAGGATCCCATAATTGATCGAGTCAGAAGGGGGTCAAGTTTATCGTCATATTTCACGATTTTTCACCGAGAATTAAACCATGCAACCTGTTTCTTCAGCAGAGGTGTGCACTCTTAGGCCATCCTCATAAGTGGAGGTATAAGATGCACTAATGCCATGTCTTCTTTTTTATTTTTAATAAGATGATGATTTGTTGTTGAGATCCTTTTTTGCCTCTTTGTTGGAGGATCCTTATATGCCACTTCATGTAAGAGTTTGATATTTTGTCATGTTGAAGGAGAGCTTTTATGAGTGAGGGTTCTTAGAGGAGAACTTCTCATGGAGATACCTGCCATTCTAGTTAAGGGATTTCTTCCTTGTATTGACAAAGATTACATCATGTACTCATCATCATCTTGCAACATTTAATGAAGCGGCCTCCCCACTCTTGACACTGGGCCCGGAGACGTAACCCACGCTGGGTGAACTTTGTTATCAACTTGTGTGTGTTCTTGATTTTATGGTTGCCTTTATGTTTTCTCCTTTTTAAAGTATGCACATGTGGTTATTCATACTCTTTCACATGCAATTATGCTAACATCACAAAAGTAAAAGATATTGGTTGATTCTTGTCGTTGAGAAACTATGGATCAGACGCAAACACACCATATGGTCTAGAATATCACACTGATTATATTGGATGTCGTCGATGAATGTAATCACCTCATTCTTGTGTTTGTATCACTATTACCAAATGTCTTCTAAAGCTGCTGAGATGTTGCACAACTACTCAGCAATAGAATCCACCATGGGCAGTTGCTCAACCCAACCCGATAACTAGGCCGAAGACTGTGCCACTTCCACCACTACATCTTCCCCACCAACCACATCCTCGTTCACTTACCTCACCCTACTAGCCCGCTCCCCTGGCTAGCCTTTAGGTCTTTCTCTTCATCGGGCATGACTACGTTGGCACAACATGACCGTTGGGCCTCCATACACTAGGAAGGGGTCTTCGAATTACAAGGAGCCAACAACCCACTCCCATAGGTCTCTCTGATCAAATTCTTTGTATAAAAAGAGGACACACTATAATACCAATGTCTCCTGGCACATTTGACACACCAGAGATGATAGTGGCCCTTATGGAAAGTCAAATTCACACTGGAACCAAGATAGGGGTTCCCTGTGGAATCTTTGAAATGAAAATGCCACCCAATTGTGTACCACCTAAGCCCCAGTTCAATATTTAACCACATGACTACACGCTCCCAAGGAAGGATCTAGACTGAGCAAACCAACCATGTTCCAAACCCAAACTAAAATAATAATTAAATCAAATAGGAGGGACCAAGCTCACCATGTTCCCAGAAAGGGTTCGAAGGATTCACCAAAGGTTGAGCTCCATAGAATGAAACTGTGAAATAGGAGGTCCAATCCATGTTTCAATAGGACACTTCATGAATCCATGGACCCTCTCCCCTGGATCTCACACTACTCTAATAGTCACTCAAGAAAGCACAAAACAAGGACAGTTACAACAACCATCATCACCCTTCGGAGCAGAGCTTCCAAAACCAACGAGCATGCACATGTGGAAACCCTCTGCATACTCAACATTTACTAAACCACCCTCCCTATCACCCATACCAAGAGACCAAAAATAGATGTATCTGCAGATCATCTAGATTATTAAACAAGTGTTCATCTTCTCAGTGCTTCAGCCATTTCGACACCACTTGTCATGGTTGCCCCTCCACTTCAATGCACATGGCATTCCTCATAAACCAACCCACTGTAAGGCTTACGTTGTACCCTCCATTCACCCAGACCCATTGGAGTATATTGCACTATTGAGTTTTAATTGCCATAATGCGATGAGAATTTTTTGCTTGCCAAATTTTTAATCACATTATGATGCCAATTAAATATTAAATAAACTTTAAACCTTATCAAATATAAATATTAAAACACTTTTCAAACACCTTAATATTAACAATATTAATAAACCTTATTACTATAAATTACTAATAATAATATTATTAATTGTATATTAATATTTTTATACTATTATTGAAAATTAAATATTAAATAAACTTTAATGTGAAAAATATAAACCTTTTAAATATAATATCCTTATTAATAAAACTTTATGAACTTATTCATAAACTTTATTATTATATATGTTATAATAACCAATTCAATATTTTTAAACCTTATTTGGATTTATAACAACATTATTAAACAATCGCAATCTTTATAAATAAAACCTTATTGAAATTTATTAATAAACTTTAATATCAATGTTATTAATAAAAAAATTTATGAACTCTTTTAAACTTTATGAATATTAATATCAATATTATTAAACAATTTTAACCCCTATAAATAAAATCATATTGAAGTAAATGTGTTTTAGACCATATTAACTATGGTCAACCATAGTCAATCATGATGGCAATATTTGATTATGGTTGATAATAATCGGCTATAGTAACTATGGTTGATTGAAGATGACCATGCTTGCTCATAGTTGACCATGATTGACCATTATCAATCTTAGTCAACCATGAATAACTTTGGTCAACCATCACAAATTATTGTAAACCATGATTGACCATGGTCTACATGGTAAACCATGATTAACCATGGCCATCTTTCGTAAACCATAGTCACCCATAAACATCATGGTCAACCACAATCAAACCTGGTAAAGCATGTTCATCATATTCAATGTCAAATTTTATTCATTATGTTGTGACATTGTTATTTGTTTGTCATATTGTGACACTAATTTTCTTTGTTTGTTACATTGTGACTTTGATTTTGGTTCATCTACTTGCAATGCTTATTTTTATTTATCACATTGCAATATTGATTTTTGTTCATCACACAGTGACACTAAATTTATTGTTTCTAACATGTAGCCTTGAAAATGGTTGACAATGGTTTTACTATGACTACCCATGATTAACTATAGTTGGTCATGTTGACCATCATTGGATATCCTTGCACTATTGATTGTGGTTGAATATGATGACAATGGTTTACCATGGTTGACTATGGGTGATTGTTGTTGACCATGGTTGATAATGGTTGGCCAGGGCTAGCTATGATAAATTGTGGTTGATCATGGTTCGACTATGGTTGACTATGCTTTGTCTATGATTGACCATGGTTAGACTATGGCTGACCATAGGTGACTATGGTTAAACATTGTTGACTATGTTGATGAATGACTATGGTTAATGACTGTTTGACTATGGTTGTCCATGTTCACCATGTTTGACCTTGGGTGACAATAAATGACCATGGTAGTCATTGTTGAACATAGATATCCATCATTGACCATGGTTGAATGTGGTTGACCATGGTTTAATTATGTTTTCCATGGTTGATTTATGGTTTATTATGGGTGAATATGGTTTTCCATGGTTTGGCTTGGTTTAACTATGATTTACCATGGTTTCTACTATGGTTGACCATTTTTTACTATCATTAACCATGGCCTGACTCATGATTAGTGATAGTTGACCATGGTTTGACTATGATTGACTATAACTAACCATGGTTTGACTATGATTTACTATATTTTGATTATGGTTTATCTATGGTTGATCATGATTTGACTATTTTTACCATTATGATGGTGTTTGTTGATGGTTAACAATAGTTTGACTATGGTTGATTTTTTACATTTATTTTTTGTCACACTATGATGTTGTCTATTATTTGTCACATTGTGGCATTGTTTTTTGTTATTCACAATGGCATCATATTTAATGTTTGTAAACTTGTGACATAATTTGTTTCTTATCTTTCATCACATTGCCACATTGTTTTTATCACATTGAGAACTGTGTTAAAGTTATATAGTGAACAATAAAAATCTAAATCAATATTAAACTTAGATTAGTAAGTTATAATAGAATGATGAATGTTATCATATAGTTATAAAGCTATATTAAAAAATCTTGAAAAACTTAAACATTAAATAATATTAAAATTATATTAAATATTAAGCGTTAAATTTATTATATAGAGTTATTAAATTTATAATCTTTAAGGACTATATTAATGTATATGTCCATGTTGACTATAATCGTAATGCCTATGATTGACTATGGGAAAGTTGAATATGATGCCTCTGCTTGAGTATGGTTGAACAAGAGGCCCACATTGATTAGATGGTTGATTATGGATGCTTATGTACATCTTGGATATGGTGTTGTTTTGCATGTGAAACATGATGTTGGTCGTTGAGTATTGCATGTTGGACATGGTGCTGATGTTTGACTTTGGCTAAACATGATGCCCATGTTGACTATGGTTGGTCATGGTTGACCATGCAAACCATAGTCAAAATAGTAAACCACAATCAACCAAGTTGATTATAGTTACTACTATTGATATTTTTTTGTTAATGCTTACCTATAGATAGCTCATGATGCCCATGGTGACTATGGTTCACCATGGCACCCACGTTGACTATGGCTTACTATAATGCCCATTGTTACTATGGTTCACCATGACACCCATGTTGATTATGGTTGACTATAATTATCATGTTGATTATTGTTGACCATGTTAAGCATAGCCAACCATAATCAACCATAATCATCATATGTTAATGTATAGATTAATCTATAGTTAACATATGATCAACGTGTTAATATGTAAATAGATGTATTATTAATGTGTAAATGAATATGTTAATGTGTAGATGAATGTACGATTAATGTATCAATGTGTAGGATAATGTATAAATTAATATTTTATTAATGTGTTAATGTATATATTAACGTATTGATATATAGTTATGAAAATAATTATGTATTATTCTAAAAGTTATTACGATTTATATAACATAAAAAATATTAACCTTTAGTAATTATACTAAAATGTTAAAATTATTAAATCTTTAGTAATTATATTAAAGTGTTAAAAATTAAATTTAAATTAAGTTAAAAATAAAAATAAAATTATATTAAACATTAGTGCTTAGATACAAGTAGAGCCCGTAGTTCTAATGAGAGTTTCTAACCTAGTCTATTTAACGAGACCCACAATGTGCATGCTTGTTCTTTGGCGTCATAAATTGTAAGAGAGTTATATGCAACGAAATTGTGTGAAATTTTGTAGAAAGTCTAGATAAAAACAAAAGCAGCAATTGCAAGCTAATAACTAAATATTGCAATAAAGATTAGAATTGGATGTTATAGTGCATAGATAACATGGCCCAAATATATGGCTAGTGAACTAGTTAACTAGTCAATTGAACTAGTAAAATACTAGAGATAACTAGATAATCAATAAGCATAAATAGAAATATACTGAAGTGAACTTACACCTAGTAAATCATCACTTCACTATTAAATAACTCATGCATAGCTTGATTCATAATGTTACTTCACTCCTAATAAAAAATAAATAAAACCTATGCATGCATAACTCCAGTCCAGTAATCTGACTAATACAACTAAGTATGACTAAATAAATATAATACATAAAATGTTATATATCAATAAATTGAAGCCACAAAACACATATTAGCCATAGTCATCAAATCGATAATCAAACGAAATGTGAATGGGAACCATGATTGGTTAGACCTTGTTTGAATTGAAAAGACTCGGGAAGATTGAAGAATCGTTTAAGATGACCACATTGTGTGTATTAAATTTTTGAAAATGGTATTATTATAAAAGAGGAAAGTTACAAGATTAAGGGTTGAGATAAACTCCGCCAAACAAATATTTATTTGAAGTAAAATTCTGGCCATCCTTGTAATGAGATATTACACGGATAATAACCTTCCAATTCCTTTTTTTAATGTCATGATTTTTTATTATCTTGCTCTAGAAAAATATTATTTTTCTATATTGGGGCAAACAGAGTACATCTCAAATGCTTGCGATCCCTAGGTGGGAAACCGGATTAGCTCATATCTATCATTTTTGAGACAAACGGAAAGGAAGAAGTTGCTACATCTTTTTCGGTAGCGCGAAGCTCGCATTCATTTCATTCGTTAGCATTTAATTATGCCTCAACTTGTTTTCTCATTTCAAATGATGATTGCTTCAGAAACGTGAAATCCCCTACCTCTTTGATCCACGATTTATAAAACGAAATACCACAGTGATGCTGTCAACAAGATACCAAAAATTTCAAAACAGAGAAGTATATTCACCATCACCAATCTCCATCTACACTTCTCATTCATATATATATATGAACGCACTGCTGTAATTCATATGCACACAAGATATGAACACACCGCTGTAAGAGGAAGTGGGTTGTGCAGCACGTTAAAAAGTTGAGTCCGTTGAAAGAAACAGGTAGCCCTTCAGTATGTGATGTAGATATTAATGGGTCAGTGGCGGAATTATCTTCCCATGTCAATGAAGATACATTCTAGAAAAACTGCAGTTGGCAACATATCAATCACACGCTTAAAATCTTATTGAGGTAGATAGGTCTTGGCCTTTCCCTACCATATGAGTGTGGTCAGTCTTTCAATGATACATGAGCATTATACTTGTTTATGAGTGTGGTCAGTCTTTCAATGATACATGAGCGTTATACTTTGTTTATGAGTGTGGTCAGTCTTTCAATGATACACGAGCATTATAGTTGTTGTGAACTGTGGAAGAAGGGAAAGTTATATCTTTTTATAAAAAAGAGGTTATTTTCATAAATAGATTATTGTATAAAAATAAAAAATGTTTATGTATTTTAATTATAGTGGTGGAGGATTTGTTTATTATGATTTTTTTAATTAGAACGATTATATTAAAAGTATGAATATAGTTGATATAGTTTAATTTTTTATTTTCATTTATGATTGATAAATATATAAGAAAAATATTTATTGCAACAAAAATGTTATTATTAATTTTGATTTTGCTTAACATTAAGAATCTTAAGTTTAAAATAAAAAATGTTGAAAAATTTCTATCCTTTATAACCAAGATATGGAAAATTCTAAAAACTAAAAATAATAAAAAAATATGAAAAATTCTAAAAACTAAAAATAATGACAAAAAATAACCATAATCAACTAATATTATTAATAATTTACTATAATTAAAAATCCACACATTTACTATAATTAATAATCCACAATTATTTGTGAAACACAATAATCCCTTAGTTTATCTAGACATGGGGGCAGTCAAATCAACCATTGAGATAAAAATAGAGAAAAAATTGAAGACACATCAACATATTCTTCTTCATCATCATCAATCTACTTCACATGCATATATATATATATGACAGAAAACATTGCTGTAAAAGTAAGTCGGTTGTGCAGCACATTAGTAAGTTGAAGTCAATTGAAAGAAACAGGTAGCCCAGCAGTGTGTGGTGTCTATATTGTTGGGTAAGTGGCTTCCCTTGTTAATGACGATGCAGTATAGAAAACGGGATTTGGTAACATATCGATGGCCTGCTTAAAATCTTATTGAGGTAGATAGGCGTTGGCCTTTCACTGCTATAAGCGTGCTGTCAGTTTTTCAATATAAATGAAAATTATAGTGGTGGTGGACGTTGCAAAAAAAGAAAGTTAATATGTTTTTGAAGTATGTGTTTTATAAAATAGGTATTGTTAATGAACGTAAGTTGAAGAAAGGTAATGATGAAGAAGAAGAAGATAGAGGTTTGTTTTATAAAAGGAGTTATATTTGATTTCGTGAGTAAGATTAAAAATTAAATATTTTTAGATGGGATGATGGGATGATTTTGTGGGAAAAGTACTTATGTTAAAGTATGATTATTTTTATCATATTTTGTTTTTATTATTTTTAATTGGCAGGTTTGATTTATCAGGTTTGTTTGCTGGCTCTACAATTTATAATAAAAAAATTTAGTATAAATAATCAGAAAATGGTTAAACAAAATTAAATGTTATTAAAAATATATAATTTTATTAAAAATAATCTCAATCATTAATAAAAATATCATCTAATTAATAATTATAAAATCTATTTAATTTAATATATGAAATTAAGAATAGATAATATTAACAAACACATAATTCTATTAATGATAATATTAACAATTAAGATAAAAGGATATTATGAGAAATGATGGTTATTCTATTGGAGAATGATTGATACTCACTGCAACTAAAGTAGTGTAGCCATAAAAATTAAATGGCTAGTAAATGTTGATAGGCATCAATATATTGAGTTAACCATCATACATCTCAAGTTACTAAAATTAAAAAAATTACAAGAATTAAACAAATTATAGCTTTATTTAAAATAACTATTATTATTAATGATAAAAAATTAATATATCACTTAAAGATATATACATGTTAAAAAAATGTTTAACAAGATTCTTGATCATGGAGATTCACCCCCACTTTATCATGGAGATTATTAATCTGTAAATAAGCTTTGTTACAATACTATGGACCAATATCATGGCTTATCAATATCACATACCAAAAATTCATAACTCATTTCATATGACACTTGTTCATGTGGAAATTTTTTCTAATTAATGAATTTAATTAAAAGGGAAAAAAGACATAATTAGTTTGAAAATAAATCTCAACCTTTGATTTGTGTATACTATAAAGAATAATTTATAAATAGACTTTATTACAATACCATGAATTATTAATATCACATGCCCAAAAACATAACTCATTTCATAGACACTTCATGTGACAATTTTTTTAATTAATAAATTGAATTAAAATGGCAAAATGGACATAACTATTTTGAAAAAAATATCAACCTTTAATTTATGTATATACTACTAAAAAAATTCTATAAAAATCAAATACTTATAATCTATCTAATAGTTATGGCTAACAAAATTAAAATTCTAGAAACTTAGTAATTATGGCTGATAAAACTAAAATTCTAAAATCCCTATTAAAAAAAAATGTTTATAGACATAATTATAATATATTTTTATATATTAAATATGTGGACCTAATAATTAGGAACATATGTCTCTTTTTAAGATGTACAGATTCAAAACCATAGGGATAGAGTATGTATGTCTTCACAAACTTAGTAATAAACTAACTACACGGAAATGGGTCTCTTATCTCACAAATAAAAAAAATCTTATACACCAATTTTAATTTAACCATAACCTTAAAATTAAATAATAATAATATATATAAAAGTCTACAAACAATAATAATATATATAAAAGTCTAAAAACAATAGACATGCTAAATGAGTTGGGGAGGCTGCAAAGGAAAGGAATGTGCACTTGCATATATCCATAATCCAGTGGAAAGGAGACTGCAAAGGAAGGGAATGTGCACTTGCATATATCCATAATTCATTTGGACACTAGCAAAGTTGTTTACGAGTCAAAATACGTTTACCCCCAATCTAAACTGTCAGACCATTACGAGGGGATATCATTTAAAACATGCATACATACCTATCTCTTTTAGGAATTTGCATCACAGAATACAGAGGCTGAGCGAGTTGGGGATAAGATCACTTTTATAACTCAGTGTTTGACACGTAGGAGACTCAGTTCGGAACTAATTTAGCAAAACCGGTGTCTACTTCTGATCACCTGTATTGTGTATACCACCCAGGTAACAACTGTGTACCGGTTAGATTACTATAAATACAAAGGCAGGGCAGGCCTAAATTACCATGCCAAGCCAATTCAATTCTTTCTTGCATCATGACCACTGAAACACCAGTTGTCTTCTACTTTTATTGCATTTTGGGTGTAAATCTTCTCATCATCTTCCCAAGTTTAGCGTTAGGTTGCACCAGCTGTGTCCATCAATCTAAACTAGCCTATTATGCTTACCCAGGGGCAGTTGATGGTATTGACTTTATTGCTATCTGATTTTATTCTTAAATATTTTCAAAATCTTATTTTTCAATAATCATCCCATTCATGAAGTAATCACTTTGTTTGATATTATTGATGCAGTTGGCGCCTGCGGATATGGATCATTTGCAGCAACTCTCTATGGCGGGAATGTAGGAGGATCCAGCCCTGATCTCTACAGAAATGGCGTTGCGTGTGGCGCATGCTATCAGGCAAACCCTACAAATATTGCATAGTCCTTATTGGCCTTGAAGATTTTAGACATTCTGTGTTGCATCTGGACATATATATTATAATCTAACATAGGGATTTGCTAGATATTACAGTGAATACCATGTTTTAATTATTCCAGATTTCATCGTGGACTTTGCAGATGAGATGCACAGACCCCAAATTATGCACCAAATCAGGGACTACAATAGTGGTTACGGACTTCACAGAGAGCAGCCAAACAGATTTTGTTGTAACCCGCAGCACATTCTCAAGCATGGCACTACCTGATCAGGGGGACCAGCTTCTTAATTCCGGGATTATAGATATCGAATATAAAAGGTAAGTAGAGCATGACCTTAATCTGTTTCTTACACATCCAGCCCAGTAGGGGATGAACATGTCACTAATTAATATCTCTAAATGTATGTATATTTCTGAACCTGATTGACAGGGTCCCTTGCCAGTACAAGGACCAGAATATGTCGGTGAAGGTGGACAAACTGAGCCGGTATCCTAACTATCTTGCTGTGCAATTTCTATACCAAGGAGGCCAGACAGACATAGTTTCTGCGGATGTTGAGCAGGTAAGTAGTTTATGAGGGTGCAGTTAGTAAAGTTTTAAGTGGGAAAGTTTGGTTTTCATCAATCTTCAGTTTAATCCAGAGTAAAACTATATATATGTGTAAAAACTACTCCAAACAAAATTTCTTCAGTTGAGTTAATAAATTAATTAATTAATGCAGGGCTGTATGAATTTATAATATGTTTGTAGGTGGGTTCTTCTGAGAAGCATGACTTGAAGCGAAACTATGGCGCAGTTTGGGACATAGAGAATCCGCCAGAGGGTGCTCTGCAGTTTGAATTTGTGATAGTCAGCGGTGACAATGGGAAAACGGTGGGGCCGACAAAGTCTGTGCTTCCCTCTGACTGGAAGGTAGGGGGTGTTTATGATTCTGGACTTCAAATCAATGACGTTGCTTCGGAGAATTGTAGTCCGTGTGATGACAACGACGGTGGATGGGGCGACTCACGAATACCATGAACAGACGTATAAAAATTGTCAACTGCGATCGTACATGGTTGAATCCATGGATTCAAGAAGCTAAAGGGGAAACCCAGATCGCTTTGTCTTTGAATCAACGTCGTAGAGAAGCCATCATCACCACTTTGTATATGTAATAAGTGGTATAAATAAAGTTTCGCAGGTTGGCGTGATTTGTTTGATCAACTGCAACTAATGATGGGATGAAATGCATATTAATAGTATAACTGTTATAATATTGGATGAAGTATAAATATCAATATTATAACTGTTATATTTTAAACCGTAATAAATTTGAAATTAATAATAATTTATACAAATTTCATGGATTATAAATAAAATAACTCTCATGTATTGGGAAAAACCACTCGGGCAGAAATTAGACCAGGTTAAACTTGTGAGCTCAACCTCTAATCGCTCTTTTTACTAGGGATGGATTTATTTCCTATTTAATAAAAAATATTATTTTATATATATTGCTATTCATCTGGTCCCAAAATTCATTATTTTATATATATTGCTATTCATCTGGTCCCAAAATTCTCTCACCACTTTTGTATGAAACTAGTTACGGTTTTATAAAGCTCTTGTTTATTCCTTAGCAACTAAAATCTTTGTTTACATGTTAACTATACTAACTGGGTTTTCAATGTGAATTTAATGATGTTTAACATTAATGTGTTGGGTCTTCAATGTGAATTTAATGATGTTTAACATTAATGTCTTTTCTTTTTAAGAGAAAAGTAAGGTTTTTGGCGAGATGGATTACATTTTGATTATCATAATTTAATACATATTTTCTTGCTGCAAGTCTAGTTCTTCTATGAACTATTAAATCTAAACCATTTCCTTGCATCCCTTAGTAGTATATTCAGCTTTTGTAGCAGAAAAAACCACCACATTTTGTTATCTTATAGTTCCTCGAAATGTGTTTATGTAACTTGTTGCGGATTTTCTAGAATCCATGTCACCTCCCATATCAACATCTTTGGATGTTTCATGAAGAACACACATTATTACTATAGAAGCATTGATACAATATGATGATTGATTGTGGAAACCTACACATAAAAATCTATAAATCCTTCCAATAAGGTATCAATTCCTCAAAATCACAAATAATAAAATTGAGCCTTTAATGTATCACAACACACATTTAACCACATTTCAATGTTCCTTACTTCGATTTGCAAGAAACTCACCACTCACATTGAATGTGCAATGTTAGGGCAAATGCATGCCATTGCATACATTAAACTTCATATAGCTTAAACATATAAAATCTTGGAAATTTCTTATTTTTCTTCAATGTTATAGGGGTGGTGTACTTACAAGTTTTTCTTTAGCCATATTAAAACTTTTCAATACATTTCCAAGATATTTCTTATGTGATAGCCATAATTCCTTTATTTCTATGTCAAGTATAATTTGCATCCCCAAATTTGGCATGCAACTCCTAAATTCTTGAGTGAAAAAACATGGTTTAGCTCTTCTTTTAATCCATTAATCATCAATTTATATTTTCCAACCATCACTTGTCATCAATATATAATAATAACGTATTGAAATTGTCCATTTTCATTTTCATTTCCCTTAACGTATACAATGATCTGCATTTAATCTTTAAAACCATGTTCAGAATAAAATAGACAAACTTTTTATGGTATTGATGGGAGCTTGTTTCAACCCATATAGACTCTTCTTACACCTGCAAATCAAATATTTTTTACCCTTTTAAACAAAACCTTCTGGTCATTCCATAGCTATCTCCTATTCCAAATCCACAGGTAGAAAGGTTGTATTGACATCTAATTGTTGTAATTCTAAACTTAGAGCAACTACAAGACCAAGTACTATTTGTATTGGTGACTTTTTAACAAATGGGGAAAAATATCTTTAAAGTTAGTACCTTTTTCTTGTCCAAATATTTTCAACGCTAATATTACTTTGAACCTTCATTTAGTTTCCTTTCCTTCATGTTTTATTCGGTACACTCACTTATTCTTTAAGACCTTTCAGCCTTGTGATCTTTCACCCAAATATCATGTCTTGTTGTTATGTAAGCATTTTATCTCCTCTTCCATGGCCTTTTTCCACTTCATACCATTTTCTCTTTCACATGCTTCTTGCAAAGAGGTAGGTTGACCTTCATTAACAAATCAAATATAAAGTAAGGGAAAATACCTTTGTGAAGGTTTATGTGGCCTCGATGTGTGAAATGACAAATTTTGTAGTGATATTTCTCTTAATAGCTGATTATTTTCTTCTTCATGTTCTTCTTATTATTGTTCTTCACTTTCAATTTCCTACTCATTATTTCCATGAATTCCTTATTGTAATGTTGGCTGATTTTCACATTGTTCCTCAACAAATTTATGTTTCTGCACATCTTTATTAACAACTTAAAAAAAAAAAAAAAAATTATATTCGTTAGATTTTAGGCATATGTGGTCTTCTTTTGGAAAAATATGATTCGGATCATCACAGTATTATGTACATCTTGTCAACATTTCGAATCCCAAAGGGGATCCATCTTCTGGACAAAAAATGAGTGATTGATTGAAAGAAGAGTTAACCGACCAAAAACCAAATAAATACCTAATGAATGAACAAAAATATTAAAAAACTTACTAATTCTAAAACTTAAATAAAGCTAAACCTACATTAATAAAATGAATATAAAATAAATAATAATTAATTATAAACCATTAATCTATTTTAATTAATTTATAAGTAATCAATCATTTTTTTAATTTAGAAGAATATAATAACTTTATATGATAAGAAATTGATAAATAATTAATTAATTTTATTTATAAATAATTTTTATTAATTGAAAATATTAAAATAATAATTTATTTATTTATTTTTTCATAATAAATTTATGAAAATTGCTTGAAACCTAATTCATTTACTAATAATAATAATAGAATTTTAATAATCTTCATGCAAATTCCTACCATTTCCCGGCTTAGAAGTTGGGTGTTCTCAACACCCTTGCAACTCGTGCCCTTAGGATCTCTGATGAAAAGAGCTTCGAGAAAGAGAAATCCCACCTCCTTAATGTCTTTCTTGAGAATGGTTATATTAAATACCTGGGTCAGAAAGTTTTCTTCAAAGCTCCCAAAAGTTCATTAACTAAAAGAAAACCGAAAGAGCAGGTCCCAGGTGTCCATCTTCCGTTTGTGCAAGGAACCACTGATAAGATTGCAAGGATTCTTAAGAAGCATAATGTCCCCTCGACCTTTAGACCCATTAACACCATTCGTAAGTCCCTAAGATCTGTAAAGGATCCTATCGACCCTAAGGATATGAAAGGGGTATATATTATTCCTTGTTCTTATGGGACCCCCTATATTGGTGAGACTAGCTACTCTGTTAATCAAAGGATTGGTGAGCACGCAGCTGACCTCAAGCACAGGAGAACCAAGTCTTCCACCTTAGCTGAGCATGCGGACAATACAAAACATCATGTTTGTATCGAGGAGGTGAGTGTTATTGCTAAAGTTTTGCAGTTCCATCACTGCAAATTTAGGGAAGCCCTTGATATTGAAAAAAGACTGAACAATCTCAATAGAGAAGATAGATGGAAGATCAGTAGTTGTTGGATCCTAGCCCTCTTTTCCTAGTCGTTTTCTTCCCTTCCTCCCCTGCCTTCTTTTTTAGCTGGTTCTTGGTCTAGTTTTCCCCTTGTTTTCCCGCATCCTTCTCTCTTTGGCCTTTAGTCTTTGATGAGTTGTTTTGAGATATTGTATTAGTTATGGATAATCTATAGTTGTTCGGTCTCGACCCTCGCCTCTTAGTCGCTCTTCAGAGTTATTTTATTTATTTAAATTATAAGTACACGACTTTATTAATAAAATTAATTGAATATTGTTATGATAACACTATTATATTGATAGTAACAATACAATTATTCCTTTCAAAACTGTAATAGAAATTCTATATATTGAAATTAATCTAGGATAATATGCTAATTTAACCAAACTATTAATTAATTTATTAAAAAAATTAAAAATATTCTTTCTAACCCCCTAAAATTTCTATAATATTTATAAATAACTACTAATTTAAAATTAATTTATTTTAATATATATTTCGAATTATAAGTTAATAAAATATGTCCCTTTAACTTTTTAATAAAAATATAACTAACTATATTTTAACATCTCTTAATAATTAATTACACTATTATTTATATATTTAAGAATTTTTT
>APFE030438451.1:70025-87378 GCA_000404065.3 Pinus taeda
TTATTTATTTTAAGTTATATTTATAATTATTCGTTTATAAAGTAGTCCCTTTAATCTTTATTTTAATAAGCATATAACTAATTATCAATTTAATATTCATTGGAATTAACTTAATTATTAAAATAAAGGTCATGCCCTTAATTTTTTTCAACCAAAAGTTTCCCGGTCAAATTTAGCCATTAGTCAACATAGCCATTGCTCGGTCAAGAAATATAGCCGTTGGATGTTCTGCTCTAGCTATTTAATATGCGAATCTGGATCTGATTCTTCAACTTTTCCTAATGATGAACCACACTTGTTGGTTTGAAACGCGTCAACAAATGAAATTTTATGTGATTTACGCCTAAAATTTTCTCATAAAGTTGAAATAGATAATTATTAATAAAAATCAATTTATTTATAAATTAATTTTAATTTTAATAATTAATTATTATTAATTATAAGTAGTTTATTTATTTATAGTTTTTATAAAAAATTCTTGAAACTTAATTCACTTAATTAATAATAATGAATTTATTTATTTATTTATTTGTAATAAAATAAATAAATAAATTTTTAATATTATTAATTAATTAAATTAATAAATTTTACTAGTGTTTTTAGTAATTTTTTGTTATTAATAATTATTTATTTAGTTATTATATAATTAATTATCTATTTTTTCATAAATAAATAAATAAAATAATGATTATTATGAATAAATAATCATTAATAATAAATTATTCATTCATCAATAATTAATTATTTTATTTATTTATTTAATAGAATAACTAATTAATGGATTAATTTGTATGTTAGTTAAAATGTTTATATATAATTTATATATTTTTTATGAGATTCAAGGTAAGGAAATAGGGTTATACCTCGGATACTATATTTTAGAAGATCTTGAAGCATTGATATGCCTAATCAAGGGAAACCAATTTTCATTGATCTCATTCCCACCATCCTTGTTGAGGTTATGCAGATATTTCATAATCTCAAGTGGTTTTTTTATTTTTCTCTTTTGATAATGATCTTCCCTAGCGATAATTTTTGTGTTCTCTAAACAAACATGATGCTTGGTTTTTGCGGAGTGCTCTGCACGGGCTGAACTGTGTGATATCCCATTATTGATATCTGCTTCGTGCTCTTTAAGTATTTTTTTTAAAGAGCGTCATGTATCTCCAATATAACCTCTGTCACAAGAACAATAAATCTTTTAAAATCCCTTAAGCTGTTGTTGATCAATGCTATCCTTGACAGGCCTCATTCATTGCTTAATTGTTCCACATGTCATAAACTGAGTGAATATCTCTTTCTTTCTTATAATATTAGTAATCTTATCTATGACTCCTTGAATGAATGGAAGGTAAACTTTTCTACAGTTATCTCAAGGGCCCTTGGAGAGGACCTTTCCTTCATCTCTTTTGATAGCTCTCTTAATATCCTTCTCTTTGTATCATATATCCTTAAAAATAGTTTTAAGTTCTTAATCTCTTCATTAACATGATCAGAGTCGGATATTCTAAGGGCCCTAATAGCAAGAGTGTTAAGGACACCAAATTTTGTGGATGGATGATGGTATGAATCAGTGTCAAGATAGCTTTCACGGTAGGTTTTCTTCCTGAAGACTTGGTGTCCCAAAGTACCATCCTCCATTCTAATAACAAGGACATCTAAAAAAGCAATTCTATTGTTTTTTTCAAGCTCCATAGTAAATTTAGTTTATGATGAGATAGAGTTAAGATGATTGAAAAACTTCTCAAGCTCGACCCAACCATGAGTCCATTTTCAGTTGGTGTCATCAACAAATCTCTTCCACCATGCTAGTTTCAAAGGGTATGAGTCAAGGGATTTTCTCTCAAAATACTCCATGTATAATTGACAACATCCCTACTTTTGATAATTCTCCCTTTTGGAGGATCCCAGAACTAGTAACCTAACTCATTATCAACATATCCTAATGAAATGCATTTAAATGACTTTTGATCCAACTTGGACCTTTGTTCTTTATAAATATGCACATACCCTTCACAACCAAAAAATTTCAAGTGAGTGTAGCTTAAATCCTTATTAGTCCATACCTTTTTCTAGAATTCCACCATTGAGTGCATTTCTGAGAGAGCAGTGAAGTTGTGAGAGAGTGATTTATTAAGTAGCATGTTGTGTGAACAACTTTTGTCGAAAGATATTTAGGAAAACTAGAATTTGAAAGCATACATCCCACATTTTCGATTATCATATGATTCATTCTCTCAATCGTTCTACCATTATTTGTTCTAATGTATCTCAATAATTAGTTGGTTTCTCTTTCAACAGCCACATGAAATTTCATAAAAGTATCTAGAACATAATATTTTCTCTTAATAGGGCAATCCCACACCTTTTTTGATGCATCATCAATAAAAGCGACAAAATAAGAAGCTCCTCCTAGTTATTTTATATTAATTGGGCCACAAATATTAGTGTATCAAATCTAATATTTGTTTATCCCTTTTATGGACATCTTTTATAGATGATACCCTTTTTCATCTACCCATAATACAATGTTCGTAAAATCTAAACTATGTAGCTTTTATATCAAGCAAAAAATTTTCTCAACTAGAACTTTTAGTTCTCTTTCAATCATGTGCCTAAGTATTTTGTGCCACAAATTTGTTGTGGAATCCTCCCTTATAACCACAACACCATTTTACTTTTGCAACCTTGATTTTAAGGTATAGAGAGTTCATATTTTCTTCCCTGTTTTCGAACAAATCTTTCTTGCGGACAAGATTAATCTCCCTAGATCTAATACCTAGAAA
This sequence comes from Pinus taeda, assembly GCA_000404065.3. Lineage (NCBI taxonomy): Eukaryota > Viridiplantae > Streptophyta > Pinopsida > Pinales > Pinaceae > Pinus > Pinus taeda. Next base: position 72,812 of record APFE030438451.1, read on the forward strand.
TAAAACAAAACAAGACAAGAATACATGACTTTCCCCAAGTCTATTTCCATCAAATCATAGATGGAAACAAAAGAGAGATGAGCTCATATGTTTTTATCAAAGTTTTGCCTCACTAGTTTCTCAAAATGTTGTAGCTTCCAACCTTGTCCTCAATTCTCACTAAGAAAAGACCTGCAGATAACACAAACAAACAAGCATAAAAATCACATCTAATCCAAATATAATTTGTCAAGACTTATATATATGATCAAGGAGATATATACCAGAAACCATGAAACATATACAATGATTGTGGGAAAATAATATATAATTGTATTATCATAAAGGAAGTGGTTACAACTTGATGCATTGATGCCGTAGAGTTTCTTTCCAATGATTCATTGTTTCAATACCTTGTTTTCAAAAGCTTTAGGATCATAAGTTGGATACTTTAGTAGAGTTTCAATAAGAATATTAGAGCCAAAGCCTTTTTGAAATCAACCAAGAGCCGTATCTCAATGAAAGATGGTTATATTTATAGATTTAGAGGAGGATAAGAAAATAAGGTTATGATATAGTCAAATTAGGGATGTGATCCAAATCCAAACCAATCAAGATAGATGCCATCCACGAGGATGGTCTTATAGAATATTTTTGTTCTTTTTTTTTTTCTTTTGTAAAATAAATCTCACACATTTTGAATGAGAAACCTATGATAGTGCCACATCTTGTAATTATGCAACCTATGACAATAAGATATGTCACACGTTATTAGTGTGCAACCTGGAACATCCTCTTGAATTAGGGTTTTTTAAAGGGATTTGAACAAGATTTTTCTCCTTCAGGGAGAGGATCTTCTTCCATCTTCTCAAGGATTAACGAAAATAATGCTTCGAATGATGAAGGATAGGGGTATGACACTAATTTCCATAAATGACAAAATAACGTGGAATAGAATGCCCCCTAAATTATGAAGTTAGAAAGGGATTGATAATTCAAATAATTTGTCATGCAAAGACATTGAAACAATGAATGGGTTAGTCAGAAACCTTCCAACAACAATCTATGAGGTATAATATAATAATATTATCTTTGAGGTAGGCATTCCCATAGTCAGAATAAAAGTGACTAAAAGCATATTTGATGGCTTGTAAAGATCCATGTCAAATCACAAAGGTCATGGCCACAAAACATACATCATGGATCCATGCCCACATCACTCAATATGAACATAGCCACTAGACATACACTATGGATCTATGCAATTTTCATAAATACTCAAAGGACTCCATTGTAACCTCGATGCGACAAACATAATCCAGGGTCTTAATTGTTATCTTTTCAAAGTGAAAATCTAACAATGCGAATAAATGTGTTGAGGTCAAACATGGTAGAAATTGTCTGATTAGGAGCCAATGATGAAAATCATTAACAGACATGAAAGAATACACCAATAATGAAAATGGCTCTTAAGTTGCTTAAGTATATTCTATTAAGTGTTAATAGATGATATGAAGTCAAACACTCTCAATAATTTCATCAAAGGTCATTGATGCAAATCTATTGTCGAAGGTGAGGAACCCTACCATTAAGGCATGCCAGCTCCAAGGTATTGAATGGTCTCTAAATCAAATTCTCATATAATGTGTTAAAGTTGACAGGAAGTGATTTGTCGTGGGAGGGCCTCGATGTATCTCTTATCAAAGACTTGAAAGAGGTACAAAGATGTGAAGTAAAACAAAGCACATATTGATTTAGGACTTACTCAGGGATGGCTGACATGATAGAAGGCTTAAGAACTATGAAAAACTAGCTAACTGAAGTTGAACATCTCTTGAACATATTGTCGACATGATAATTATCTTGGAAACACTAACTCAAAAAAGGGATCACATAAAAAAGTGTAATAGTTCTGAAGGAATATGATTGATAAGATACAAGTGGATTTCCCAATCTTGACACAATTAAATAGTGAAAGGGTGTGATGTACAAAAGTGACTTGCTACCATAAAAATATCCTCTTGGTTCATGTGCAAAGGATCCAACTCCTATTTCTTCCTTAAATTATTAGTGGTCTACAAGTCTACTAGTTCTTTTGGTATTATCTTATGTTTTGTATTGTCTCGATATAGCTAGAACGTTTAGTTTTGTTTCTGAGTTTCCTTTTGGAGTACATATGGGTGATTCTCATGGTTTCCCTAGAGTTCTTTGTAAGGTAACATAAATGCCCTTGAATACAGATTCTCAATTGGGTGTTTATGGAATTTTTTCTGTAAAGGCTCTCGAGTTAGCTGAAAATAGTTGGGTTGAGTCGGGGTGCCTCTACCTCTCGATGTATTCCCACTTAACTAAAATTCTACTCTAGGGATTGGGATAGTAAAGTGGTTGGGGTCGATTGCCTATAAATAGTAGGAGTCCCCATATATGATAAGAAGAAACAACATTGCATGGTTGACCTACATAATTTGGATTTGAAGACATTTCGAGGCAATAAAGTTTTTTCATTTACAAAGAAAAAATAAAGTTAAGGCATTGTGGAATGACAATAGTTGGTATAAATATTTCTAAATATAGATTATCTAAGTTTTTAAGTGCTCATAAATTTCATAGTTATGAGATTAATTTTAAAATGGTTTTTTTCTCTTTTCCAATTGCAATTTTTTTGTGGTTTAAAGGTAAAAATGAATGAATACTTATTTATTATTATTTTAATTATCATGGGAGGGGCGCTTATTTTAGAATATGGTTTGATAATTTTAAATCTAATTATTAATAATTATTAGGTGGATGGTATAGAAATTAACCTCCAATAAATATCTATATAATATTTTAGTAGTGAGATAGAGGATGAGATTTATCTCTAAATTATAATGACTTTTTACTATTCAATTTAATTAAAAAAAAAGTCAATTTTACAATTGTTAGATTATGTTTCCATTTATTCTATTGAACTCTTCTAATTTATTGTTACTCTATTTGTGTTTCCTTATTACATGTTTTTTAAATGATATATGTTTTAGCCCATATATTAATTTTTTTATAAATAATAATATAATAATTTTAAAATAATGTTAAAATTTAATTAAAATATATGATTCTTTTAAACCTTCTCAATGTTAGATGTATTGTCAGGTAAGCGTCTTGATGTTTATTGTGATTTCATCCCTATTGATTTTTTCCAGCTATTCAATTTATCTGACCACACTAATATGTAGATCATGATACTTCCAATCTTACATTTACAGGAGCCCATTGAGGGGAGCTCAAAAGATAATCACAAGTACTATGTAAAACCATGTGATACAAGGTTCAAATCCTTCTTGGGTCAAGCCAACAAAAAAAATCTACTTTGAAAAAATGTTAACTCTACTTTAAAAGTATGCCTAAGTTTTTTTCAAACCCACTTCTCAATATTTTTAAAATTAATTTATGAATTTCTTTAATCATTCAACTATTATTTTTATTTTGTATAATAAATATCCAATTAATACTAAGATTGTAAAATGTAGATGTATATATTTTACTGTAACTTATATAGATATATATATAATTATTATAAATTGGTAATAAATTGTTTAATTTTAAATTTTGTAATGTTAAATTAATTTAATTAAATTAATTTAAAATCACTCCAATTCTATTTGGAATAGGATTTTCACGGTTTTGATTTAATTATCAATATTTTTTTAAGAAATGGGTAGGTTTTGTTCTATTAAGTCAATCTGGTTTGAAAGCTAGAACCTTTTACAGCTAATACAAAAATCATCTTCTACTAAATCCAAAAATACCAAAAAACACATGAGACTCCAACATTTCAACTACATACTATTGTTATGACATAATTAATCTTATATATATGCTAGAAAACCCATAAGATTTATGAAAATTTAAATAACATAGATTAGAACAAAGAGATAAGAATAGTCTTTAGCCATTGCACCAGGTGCAACAATAACATCATTTTCATTGTCTTTTATTATGGGAGGCACAAAGTTGTGGCCCGTTTCTCACACATTTCATCAACCCTCATCACATTTTGTGTTGGTACTTCTATCTATGGCGCCCCAACCTTTGCAATTATCACTTTGTTTCCTTCGAGAACTGGTGCTTCTTTAAGAGGGATTAGTTGTTCAAGTTTAAATTCCAGACGATCAAATGAGACCTACATGCAGTCCATTTTGGTTTAGAGCGGACCAATTTTCTAGTACAACAGGGCAAGTTGAGCTTGCTCTTCAACATTCTTCATTTCTCCTTATCTTGAAAGAAAATTATGATACATTCCATGGTGGTTATCATATGGACTAGGTGCCGACTGAGATCATTACCCTTTTCTGACTATGGCAACTCCATTTTGAGGCTAACACTTTGTTCCTTTCTACCTTCTACAATCATGGACAACCAAACTCGAATTTTTTTACACACACTAAAGAACAATACTTCTTTATAATTATGCATGTATGGCCCTACTAAAGACATGCTTCGCTTATCGATTTTGTAACAATAATATTCCTTGTACATTCTCCCTTTTAGGCAATCATTTCCTATTTTAATTCCTCTACCATAAATGGCCACCTTCATTGAACCTAGTTTCTTCAATCGAAATTATGGTATATTTGAGATATGATTTGGAAATATCCCACAAACCTCCATATTCAATAGAATTACACTTGTAACTTCATAGGCCTGGCCCTTCTAGACTCATGCAGCGTACATGAACTTCAAGATTTACATCTCCTTTATACATTCTCCTCTTCATCAATTCCCTTCTGGAGTTAATACTTATGCAATTATAGGCCAACTCCATTAAATTCCATAAATCAAATCAATATAGCTAGGATCTAGGGATACAACTAATAGACATTCATGTCCCTTCATATTTAACATGGTTGAAGATCTTATTCCACTTGTCTTGAATCCTTGTGTTGGACACATGATCCCTTAATCCTAGCACACAAACCTAATGATCAAGTTTAATTGAAGTCTAGCAAATCAATATTACGAGGATCATTAATCCAATTTGGGATTTGACACTTTTCCAACAAGTTTCCTATTGAAAAATGTGCAAGAAGAAATGCTAAATTTAGAAAGTACTAAAAATAGATATACTAAAAATAGCATGTCTAAAAATAGTAGTTTGGCCAATGAGCATTTTGGCTACCTTGGGTGAGAGGTGAAATTGCTAAAAATAGAAACTTCTAAATATAGCATTTCTGGGCCCCTTCCTATTTTTAGTAGTCCCTGGTCTAACTACAGGAAGTAAAAATGAATTTGGTCTTGACAGTAGTTTAAAATATTAATTAATTAATTCTCCATGAGTTAATTAGTTAAGGAAAAGAAAACTTGAAGTCTTTGTGAGAACATGCAATTATTTCTCCACTAATTTGGGAATGTGTCCTTGATTTGCTCTACTAATTGTGGAATTAAGGATGAGTTCTATATTGAGAGGTTCAGTTGACTTAGTTTAACTTAGTCAAGTTCAGTTAGATTAATTTAACAAGTTGTTAAATTAATGAGATATAGTTTGTTGATGCTTGCATGCATGTGACAACTATTATTTTCATACAACTGTGTATTCACTCATAGATAACTGATGCATGTCAGTTCTGTCAAAGACCTAGCTGAGATCAGATGTGGGACAATGTACTATCAGTTGGATGAATATTTTTCCTATAGAGGAAGGTCATCCATGATGAGGATTTATCTCCTTCAGGTTTGTGCAGTTAGATCAGAGGTTAGTGAGTGTGTGAAGAGGCCAATTCACACAGGTGGTAGCACTGGACCCCAAGGAAACTGCACAAGGAAATAGGAGGCTTGGAAGGTAGAGAAGAAGGTTTGTGAGAAGCCTTTGACTGTCTATGAGCAGCAGAGGGATTGTACTGAGAGTTGGATAGCTTCTGAGCTAAGGCTTTATGTAATCCAAACTACATTTCCACTTGTATGATAACACAGAGATGGGGTTTTAGGCAGGTGCTTTCCCCCGGTAAATTCTTCTATGTTATGTGTGATTGATTCCTTCTTATCAGTTATATGTGTTCTTATTGATGTTTATCATGGTTGATTAAGCTTTCGCTAAATTGTTTGTAGATGTAGATCAAGTGTTTTGTTTTAGTACATTACATTACGAGGTTGATCTACAGGTGGGAAATTTTTACATGGTATCAGAGCTAGTTGATTCGTAGAAAAGTTCTACAAAATTCTACATTTCCATGTGGGCCATTAAGCCTTCAATTCTCATTATTGGAGATGAATCCCCTATTAATAATGCTAGAGTCTGTTTACTCGTGGGATATATTGATTTACCCTCCTTAAGCCATCTTGTTCCATCTCTCCTTGCTTGAGATTGGCTCTACGATTTTCCAGTGAATCTAAAATGGAGTTGATTTTTCTTTTGACATTGAAAAACTTAGTGTTTTCAAATTTAGGAATGTGTAGACTTATTCTATGAAGCATGGGTGATTGTAATGATGAAGCGTCTCCTTTGGTTTTGTGCACTTGCTTAATAACCAACATTAAATCACCGAACACCATCAGATGTTGGATTTTCTTTGTGATTTACAATTTTAATCCATGCCATAGGGCTAATAATTCAACCTTATTGTTATATGTAATTCCTAGGACCCACGCAAATTTAGTCTCTAATTCTTCATTGTGGTGAAAAATAACACCTCCCACTCTTGTCACCCCAATTTAATTATTAAAATTTATTAGGTGGATGGTAGGGATTTAATTTCCATATAATATTCTATAATATTCTTAGTAGTATATGAAGATCAAAGGTTGAGATTTATTTCCAAAGTAGTTTTTCTTTTTTTAAACTTTTGATTAAATTAATTAATCAAAAAATTGTCATGTGAACATGTGTCATATGAAATGAGTTATGATTTTTGGGCGTGTGGTATTGATAATACATGATATTTTCCACAGGGGCTTCACTCAATGAACCTCTAACATAACATGTGTGTTCATGACATACTAAACAATACCCTTAATTTAACTACATATTGGAAAATATCTCTGAAAATTTACTTTATTTAACCCCCTACCTATAAAAACCCAAGATACCTTCCCAATTTAGAAATCCCTTACTTTCACTAGATATTGTAGGTATCCATTTTTTCATTAATATTTTTTACACCCCTTTATATTTATATCCCTTTATTTTCATTAACAATGGTAAGAATATTCTACACCTAGAAAGAACAACATAAATACTAGGTAGTAGAAAACTTAAAAGTTTCAATAATATAGAGGAAGATATAAGTTGATTGATTTACAAATACATATTACGGACGATTTGAATGGAAAAAACATAGTTTTTAACTCTCAATTGTATCTATCTTCTATTGAATACCGAAACTACAATAGTTCAAAAAAGAACCTTGATATCCAGCACAATGGCACACCTTTTATCTCGCTTATAGAATAGGAAGAGGAGAGAAATTATAATGAATATGGACACATGCAAAATTCTATCTAGTTGGACTTTTCCAAATCATAGCCCTAACCTGATCACCTAGTGCACCATAGTTGCATGGTAAGAGTGCCAAGTAAGTGTGTCTCCATCAAGAGATGAACTGGAGTATGCAAGCATGCATCCATTCCTTGAGATATGTGTCCCCTACCTAAGATGGGAATTTCTCATGCATAAGTATTCTAATTGACTAAGGATATGAAACCTCTTAGTAAGAATAGATCATGCATGCTATAAAAAAATAAAAAAAATCTCTAATAATAGAGAAACTCTATCCAAAACCAAAATTGCTAAATTTGAAACAACATCTAAACTGAAATTAACTGAAGGTATGACATGTGTGACCTTATCATGCATGCACCTTCTTCAAAACAACATTCTATTTTACTATCTGTTGTGGAATGTATGTGCCCTCTACCAAGCAATAGTCGATATCAATATCTCCTTCAGTTTCATTCAACCTATTCATCACTAATGTAAGGAAAGGGTGAAGGTGCCATATCTATTGTCTTCTCTACTACCCCATCATTGGGAGGATCACTAGCTGAGCAACAAGTAAAAAATCCTAACACACACATTAGACATAGATCATAAAGGTATTAATAATTTAATGCATGTTTTTTCTAGAGAAAGGCTGCTTGGGAGTGGCAGCAGAAGCAGGAAGCGGGAGAAGAAGTGGGAAGTGGGAGTAGAAGTGGGAAGTGGGAGTAGAAGTAGAAGCAAGGAGTGACATTTTCAAAATCTCCCATGTTGGGAGGGATTTTGGGAGTGGATTTTATAGAATATATATTTTTATATATTTTGCTTCATATATGTCAACAAAAACATGTAGAATGATGAATTTGTGATAAAAACATAAAAACATGGATTAAACCATATTACATGATTCATCTAGTAGTTATAATCTTCATCAACCACACGTCCACAAATTACAAGTTCGCATGTATATAGCATGTAAGGCTGCGCATAACCAAAATAACATCAAGTGAAATCTATCTCTGAACCAAAAATACATCAACAAATAGGCTTTGGATGGCCTATAGCATCCAAAATAATCATGCTACAATAAATACCTACATATCATCAAAATCATTGCCTATCTTGGTATCTTTGTCATTAGTATCACCATCTAAGCATTAACATAAGATAGAAAAAACGTAGCATGCCAAGTCAATATTTTGTTTAAGTGATTAGTACATTTTTAGTACGGTCATGATAGAGGAGTTTGAGGGCTTAGTTCTTTTGATGAAATATGATTTCCATACCCTAGTACATGACAAAATCCAATGGAAACATTGCAATCCCTCCGATCCTAAAATTTTGAAAAACTAATAAGTCTACTAGATTTTGAGTGAGATATAAAATTCTACTTTCTCCATATGAAATCTAATGAGGTCAAAACCACTGTGAAACATCTTGTGTCATTTCATGTTAATGTTAAAAATTTAAGTAAAAGGATGGAAATGAAAGATAAGGAGAATGCCACTTTGACTTTAAGAATTTAACATTATCATGAATTGCATGTCAATATTAGGGCCATAGGCTTGAATATTAGGCTACTATGGGGGTAATAGTACCATATTTGTTTCTTTCCCCCTCCCACTCCCAATACTCCCAAATCCTCCTGAACCTCTATGTCTCGAGCCCACTTTTGTTTTGCCTCCAGGTGGCCAGTTTATTGCATAAACAATACCTTATAATAGACATATTGCTATACAGCATATAAAAACTCTTTACCCCCCTATTATATGTTCAATATATTATTTCATTTTTTCCTTATTTTTTATGGCCCAATATGAATGCACGTGATATGGTATTTCTTTCTCAGTGAAGCCCCTATGATATCTTCACATGGTATTATAACAAGACCTATTTATAGATTAAAAATATCCATGATAAAGTGGGGCTTTATCTCCATTGTTAAAAATCTTGTTACATTTTTTAAAATGTATATATTAATTCTTTTTATCATTATAATAATTATTTAAAATAGGTGATAATTTGATTCATTTTTATGATTTTTATTTTATTTTATCAATTTGAGATGTATAATGAATTATGTTTTTTGATGCTTATTATGGATTATTCCTATTAGCATCTACCAACCGTTTAATTTATATGGTTGCACTAGTATTTATAATATTTAGCATGCATGGTCAATGTCTATTATGTTCTAACTATATGAGATATAATAATTATTCTACTTAATATAACAAAAGTTTGTTCTACTGATTTGTGTCTCATGGTGATGAATACAATCATATATACAAGATTGTGTTTCTTAAAAATGCATTAAAGTTTTTCTTGTTTAGATGAATATGATTAAATACTAACTAATTCGGATTCTACACTTCCATTAATATCCAACATTCTATACATTAGTTAATCGACAAATATTCAGGTGAGACATCCTCAATCTAAAGGGTTGAATATGTCAACAAACTAGACTAGTGTGGGGAATTGTTAGACATTTGCACACTCAATGTCTATCATAGTGCCAATTAGGACCACATATTCTTTGTCTATATTAGTATAAGAAAACATCACTTAATTATAAGAGTGAAAAAATTTTTTCACTTAAGTTTTATGGACCCTATCTAATTCTCAAATGTATTGTGTGTGTTTCTTAAAAATTTCCTCTTAGTCCACTGTAAGATCTACCCAAAAATTTCATGAGAAATGCTTAAGAAAATGGTATGTTTGAATTGTGAATTTCAAATTTTTCCTCCTAGAAATAGATTAAGAGGGTTCCATTTGGCTACAATAGGAGGCATTTGTAGAGAAAAGATAGCATTCTCTATCCGACATATGTTAGGTCCCTATAATACTAGTGTAACCCCATTTATTGTTATTGTTAGTGTGCCCCCCTTATTGTTATTCTTAATGTAGCCTCCATATTGTTATTTTTGTGCCCCATAAAATCCCAATATTTGTACTATTGTTCCCTTACATTATTATTTTTATGTAGGCTCTAATTATATTGTGACCCCTTAGACTCCTATATATATAAATGAGGTTTTATTGTTTGTATCATCCAAGAATTGTTCATTTACGTGATTTAAAGGAGGTTTCCCCCTCAAAGAATATAAATTTCTAGTTGTTGATCTATATTTTCTTCTATTTCATGATTCGGTTGCATAACATTTCGTATCAGAGCTTTGGATTCTAGGATTTCATTGCTTCAAACATGTCATCCTACAATTTTTGCAATAACTTTTTTTCTACGAGGATTCAAAAGCTAAAATTTTAACTACATGGATCCAAAATATTGGTCAACTTCATGTAAAATTTTAGATCTTGGTTCACTATATTTTCAGGAATATTGTCTGAATGATTTAGGGGTTTTTCTTCAGAATTCAATCTCAAACATGTGACCTAGGGGAAACGTCATAGATTTGTTTCTAAGCATTGGATTTGAATTCCGTAAAAAGAAACTAAAATTACATTGATTTTTTTTTCCTTGTATAATTTTCAAGGTTGAAGGTCAAAAAAGTGACATGTGGCATTTCGTACAAGTTCACTCTACTTAACTAGTCTATAATCAAGCCATCATGGGATATCGAGCATAACATTTTCATGAAGAATCAAATTTTGGTTCGACCTGTGGAAATGAAAAGAAGACTCAAAGGGATACAATATGATTAAATTTCATACCTTGAAGATCCAAAATTACAAAGATACAATAGTTTCAATATCAAGCTCCTAAAAACAAAGAAAAAGGTTTTAATTTTTTAAATTTTGCATAATTGTTGTTTGAAAAATCAGTTTGAAGTGATTCAAAGGGCATAGTGAAGCATAGACATAGTTGTTTGATTCCAAAATGCCTTGAAAAAAAAATGGACACACCTAGTAAGTAACCAGAAATCTCTACTATGTCTCATGAAGAAGAGGAAGAAAAGAAACATGATATATCAAAATTACGAGAGCAAGAGCAACAAATTTCACTCTCACAAAGAGTAACAAAAAATGAACTAGAAGCTAAGATGGACGATTTAGAAGAAAAAATAAAAGGCAACATGGAAGGCTTGAAGGATGGTTTAGAAGTATATATGGGAGTTTTTAAAGTAGACATGGGCGTGATGAATGTCAAATTGGAAAGGTTGACAAAGTTACTACAAGAAAGGCTTCCCAACAGTGACAAGGTAATCTGTGAAAATAATGATGAGGACAAAAGGAATATGAATCATGATTTTAGAGATTCCGATGTTTGGTTTAATACTCATCAAATTCCAAATATCAAAATGAGAAAGTTTAATGGCAAGGATCCGATAACATGGATACTATAGATGGAGAGCAATTCTTTGATCTACATGATGTGTCACACACAAAAATGGTACACATTTGCATCGCTATATTTAGTGTTGGGTTGTGTTATATTCTTTCCACATAGTTAACAGGGGGTTTGAGGGGTACCTGTAACCCCACTTTATGTGGTCCGGGGAAGCATCCTGGAAAATTTTATTTTTGGACCCTATGTTAGGTTTGGCGGACCCACCTATGGTTTTGTGCATGATTTTCGCACATGTTTTTTCGACGCAATGGTTTTCGCTCCACGGTTTTGGACGCGATGGTTTTCAGTCCATGGTATTGGATGCTTCGGCATGTACAAATATGTATTGTAACATTGAAAGGAACATAATGAAAAATCAAGCTGGTAGTCCCGATTTTGGGATCCAGTGGGAAATCTCTGTGTATATGTGTTTTATGTGTTATGCTCTCGCATTTTTATTTTTCCTGTGATTTAGAATTCGTATGCAAGTAATTTTCGTACGGGGTTAAAACCTACATTTGGTATCGGAGCCAGGTTTTGGCTTCAAGGGGATTCCTTTGTTGCTGAGGGTTTCGCTCGGGCGTATGGTAGACCCTGTTCAGTGGGAGATCTGCGAGATCGATTTTGGTGGTGAAAGAAGATGGCGAGTAGCAAAAAGATAGAGATTGAGAAGTTCAATGGTCAGAGTTTTGAGTTATGGAAACTCAAGATGGAGGATCTGTTGGTGGATAAAGATTAGTGGATCATGGTAGATCCGGGTACTAAACCAACAGGGGTGACCGATGAAGAATGGAAGAAGCTGGATCGGAAGGCAAAGAGCACAATACGATTGTGTGTCTCAGATTCAATATTGTTGAATGTATTAGGGGAAGCTACGGCAAAGGCTCTGTGGGACAAGTTAGGTACTTTGTACCAATCTAAGTCTCTGGTGAATAAACTATTCCTGCGGAGAAAGCTATATAACCTGAGGATGAAAGATGGAGACTCGGTGACAGAGCATTTGAATGCGTTAAACACTGTGGTAAGTCAGTTATCATCTGTTGATATTAAAATTTCAGATGAAGATAAGTGCATCAGTTTGTTGTGTTCTCTACCGATTCATAGGATAGTCTGGTTATTGCAATAGGTAGCAATGCAACTACTTTGCAGTTTGATGAAATAGTCTCAGCCTTGCTGACGGAGGAGATGAGACGGAAAAATATGGACAGCCAGAATGGTGATGCCATGTCTGTACGAGGACGGTCCTAGAATAGAAACAAAAATAAGTCATCGAGTGGGAGATGTAAATCTAGAGGGAGATCTAAATCTCCAGGAAAACCTATAAAGGTGGTGTGCTGGAAATGCGGAAAGGAAGGAAACTTCAGAAGGGAGTGTAAATCTAAAGCTTCTGATAAAGGAAAGGGATCTGATGATGCTCCTTCTACAGACGCGAAAACCACCTTAGATGAAGGTGGGGATGTGTATTTGGCTTCTTCAAGTGCACATGTAGATCATGAGGCAAGGTTAATTGACTCAGGTGCATCCTTTCACTTCACTCCCCATAGAGAGTGGTTCTGCGAGTATGAGAAATACGATGGTGGTGATGTCTTCTTAGGAGATGATAGGAAGCCTAAAATCGTTGTTCATGGAAAAGTAAAGTTGAAGTTGCAAGGTGGAAGGGTTAGAACCCTTCCAGGTGTTCTCCATATTCCTACGCTGGCTAGAAATTTAATTTCTGTAAGCAAGTTGGATGATGCAGGTGTAAAGACAGTGTTCGAGAAGGATACCTACAAGATGGTTCAAGGAGCACTGGTATTGATGTGGGGAGTTTGGATTGGAACTCTGTACAAGCTGCAAGGTAGCACTGTTGTTGACGGGTGCAATAGTTCTATGGTTCCTGAAAATGGAGCAGAAAATCTAGTGGTCTCTGGAGAGAAGACCATGCTGTGGCATCAAAGGCTTGGACATATTGGAGAGAAGGGCCTTCGAATACTTCATGGTAAAGGTATGGTAGAAGGTATGAGTAATAGCTCTCTGGATTTTGATTTCTGTGAAAATTGTGTATATGGGAAGCAGATTCGGGTGAGTTTCCCCTCTGGTGGTAAGAGGACGAAACAAATATTAGAGCTTGTGCACAGTGATGTGTTTGGACCTGTGAAAGTTCCATCACTGGGTAAGTCTGTGTACTATGTATCATTTATAGATGATTCTCAAGGAATACATGGATATATTTCCTTAAGAAGAAATTTGAAGTCTTTGACAGGTTTAAAGAATTTAAGGCTCTGGGAAAATCAGACAGAGAAGAAGATAAAGGTACTGAGGACAGATAATGGTGGAGAATTCTGCAGCAAGGAATTTGAAGAAATTTGTAAGAAGTGTGGTATAGCACGGCAGAAGACTACTCCATATACACCTCAGCAAAATGGAGTCGCAGAAAGAATGAACAAGACGTTGATGGAAAGGGCAAGAAGCATGCTCAGTGGTGCCGGGTTAGGACAGGAATTCTGGGCAGAGGCGGTGGATACTGCATGTTACTTGGTCAACAGGTCACCTTCATCAACGTGGAGGATAAGACTCCACAAGAAGTATGGACTGGTAAGAAACCCTCTCTTTCACATCTGAGGGTATTTGGATGTGATGCATATGTACATGTTCCAAAGGAGAAACAAACCAAGTTGGATAGTAGATCTGAAAAGTGCATCTTTATTGGGTATAAGGATGGTTTAAAGGGTTATAAGCTTTGGAACCCAGTCACACGGAAGGTTGTGTACAGTCGAGATGTGGTGTTCAGAGAGGTGAAAGATGTTATCGAACATGAAGTCCAACCAAAGGAACCTGTGAAGATAGAATTTGAACTAAAGGAGGAAG
>APFE030438453.1:8845-145999 GCA_000404065.3 Pinus taeda
TCTCTGTGTGGTAATGATTTACGATCCCTTTGCGGTAATAATTTACGATCTCTGCGGTCATAATTTATGATCTCTCTATGGTAATAACTCACGATCTCTTTGCGGTAATAGAAAAATAATTTGGGGCATGTGCCTCTATGGTCCAGCTTGCTGATATCAGGGGCAAACATCACATTCCTTAAATTTTTCTAATACATATCTGCTCATATATTTTCAAGTATGAATAATTCACCATAATTACCAAAGATTACCAAAGGTAGACCTAGCACAGTTACTCTACAGAGCCTCTATGTGTATATAGAGTTTTTAGAGAAACATAGAGAAGAAAGAGAAGTCAAGCTACAAATAGAGTTAGCAGCCATGCTGGAAAATAAATTCACATTTCTTAAAGAAAATATCCAAAAACAAATAGAAAGTAAAATAGAATTATTGGAGAATAAGGTGGAGGCAATGGAGACTAGGTTGCAAGTTATAGAAAAACAAAACCAAGATATGCAACAAACATCCCAGCAAGTAGATGTTGATACCTTAGAGAGTCTTAAAATGAAGGACATGATTAAAGAGCTAGAAGAAAAGTTAATAGCCGCCTCACTCTAAATAGTGTGGCAAGTAAATTAGATGGCAAACCAATTAAAGATGAAATGAAAAAATTGATAGAATTAGACCATGAGTGTAACAAAAGGCCCTTCAACCTTAGAATATTTGGTTTGAAAGAGGAGGTAGATGAGGAGGGCAGCGCTGAGTTTCAGGGTGATCTGTGCGCCCATTCTGAACTAGAGCTCTTGCGCCCCTCCTTCCTCGACCCCTGCGGTCCTCCACAGGCCCACTGCCTGGCAGCCCCTGCTGCTGGGCTCTCAATCCTTCTCGGCATCCCCGCAATCAGGCTCTGCCTCCCTCCTCTAGCCAGTGTTACTGTTGGCACAGCATCCACGTCTGGGTTTTGAGATCGCAGAAGAGAGTAGCCGCCGCCATGAGTGCGCCTGGGGGTGGGGAGCCTTCTCCCACCCCACCAATCTCTTTAGTAGAAGCATTCAAAAGATTTCTCTCATAGAAAGGGAAGAAACGTTTGGTTCCAGAAGTCCCAAAATTCATCAAAAAACTGGAGGAAATTCCTGAGATCACCCCGCTAGAATACCAATCGATAAAAATCGCCCTAGCCCTGGCTGACAGAGGGTTGGTAGGACAATTTATGGGACATTGGCCCTCTACATAAAAAACAAATGACTAGATCCAATGCAACTGGAGGCCCCAACTGGAAAACAATGTGATCTGCTATGTTGTCGGAAGAGGGTATTTCATTTTCCAGTTCACCTCCAAGGAAGATTGAGATTTGGTTTTCAGAAACGGTCCATATTTTATGGGAAATCAGGGTCTGTATCTTAATAAATGGGCCCCTGACTTTGATCCCTCAATCGATACCCCTAAAGAGGTCCCAGTCTGGGTCCAACTTCCCAATGTTCTGATCCATTACTGGAGCTATCACACCTTGCATAAGATTTGAAATGGCCTAGGCCGTTTCATTGACAAAGCAGATAACAAGGGCTAATATACCTATGTAAGAATCTATGTGGAAGTCAATTTGGAAGCTAGAATTCCCGAAGCGGTAAAACTTACAATCAGAGAATGTCATCACTATTAAAAATTGGATTACGAGCAACTGCCTTTGAAATGTAGAACCTGTCACGAACATGGACACTTCCAATGAAATTGCCCAAAAGCTCCAACCGGGGACAAAGTGGACGAATAAGGATGGAAAGAAATAAAAAAGGGCAAGGCAATCCCAAAACCAACTGAGAAGAAAAATTCAGGGCCATTGGTGAAGCCTCGGCCTAAACCAAAAGCCAAAGAAGTTCCAAAAGAGGGTTCTTCCTCTGGGGTAAAGACAGATGCCATTGGAACCCAAGAGGAACCAGAAGACCCATTGAAGAAAGTGAAAGAAGCAGAGGCAAAGTCAAGTCTTCCTCCATTAGAGGATGAACAAGGGGAAAAAGAAGAAAACGAGGAGCACATCAGTCTGGGTTCCTATTCTAAGGGAGATTCAAAAGATGGAGTCTCATATTCAGACAGCTCGCAAGTCACTGCTATCAAGTCGGGCAGGGGTCGAAAGTCCAAGAAGAAATAGAGAGAGGAACAAACTTATCTGGATGTTCTCGAAGGCTCTCAGAAAACTCTCAACGGAATGATGAATACCAGATCTAGGCTCAAGCATGGTCAGGCTCCAAAAGGATCCATAACCTTCCAAGCCAGTGAATAATGAAATATGTCTCCTGGAATTGCAGAGGGTTAGGTAGCATATTGAAAGAAGAAGCTCTGAAAGACATGGTAAGGATGTACTCGCCTGAAATCCTTCTCATCCAAGAGATAAAATTGGAGGACCTTCTACTCCTCACGGCAAGCAAAGCATTCTGGCATAAACACCAAGGGAGAGCATTCAGCGCCAGAGGCGCCTCTAGAGAGATTGCCTCCTTTTGGGATAGCTCCAAATATGATCTGATTCATGAAGAATGTTGCCCCCATTGGCTACTCACTAAGATCCTCCATAAAGAATTTGGCCACCAAGTAAGTATGTTCAATATTTATGCTTCGATCTAACCATCTAAGAAAAAAATTTGTTGGGGCTCACTCCAGTCCTATCTTTTCTTGCACAACCCAAAAAATATTATTATTGCAGGTGATCTAAATGTTACGCTAGCTGCAGAAGAGAAAAAGGGGGGCTCACTGGTTAGGGAACCATCTAGAGAATGGGTTGAAGACCTCATTTTAGATTGGGAATTGGAGGATATCAAGCCCACGTCTGGGAAATTCACCTAGTCAAACAAAAGGATAGGCCTCGGCCACATTGCTGCTCGTCTGGATAGATTTATAGTCCAATCCTACTTCTTGACTTGTGGTCTAATGGCCACCTCTAAAATTCTGCCAAACTACACCACTAACCATAAACCCATTCTACTTGAGCTCTACTTGGATGGAAATCTTGGCCCCATTCCCTTTAGATTCAGTTCTCTATGGATTCATCAAGAAGGATTCCAGGAGGTGGTCTCCGAGGCCTGCAACCGGCAAGTTTAAGGATCCCCTTGCTTTGTGTGGGAAGAAAAAATGAGGAGACTTAAAAGGGAGCTCAAGGAGTGGGCTAAAAGGTTGAAAATGCCCACTGCCAAAAGGAAGGAGATGCATGATAGTTTAGCAGGCCATCAATTAACAATGTAGAATTCTGATGTAACTCAAATCCTTCTTCAAAAAGAAGTAGAGCTGCAAAAGGATCTCCATATAGCAAGTAGGGATGAAGAAGAGTTCTAGAGACAAAAGTCCAGAAATCTTTGATTACAGGCCAGAGACAAAAGTTTGCTTATCGTTGCCGTATCATTCTGTCTTCAATGAAATGCATGGTTGCAAGAACTGAAAGTAATTCCATTGTTTCCTGTATGTGTCTTGCTCCCTTTCACTTGTTTATTACATAGCTTAGAAGATGAAGAGAATACCACTTGTTCATTTAAGCTATAGAGGTTGTGACCAACATGATCTTACGACTAACCAGGCATTATGCAAGGCATCCTATGTGGGATGAAATATGTTTAATGATATGTATATAGTTAGTACACTCCTTTGCATTAATCCTTGATTTGTATCTGGCATGTACCCTCACTACATATCAAATTTGGCTACCTGCTGCTAGTAGTCTCTTAGCTCTTTCCTAACAAAGCAAGGGTAGGAATCCTTCAACCTGATTTCTTCAAGGCTCTTCATAGAAAGTATAGAGATAAGAGAAGGAGATGTGGAATATCACTGTCAAACTCTTGAAAATAGTTTTCATGTTTGAACCTATTCAAAAAATTAAGTTGCCACTCAACAACATTGTTAATATTGGAAGACTCGAGGAAGATCACATCTCTAGATATTATAAACTTCTTATTCACTTCATCATAGAGATGGTATGATTTGGAGGTATGACTACCCAAAGAAGATACATTTGTGACTCCTTTCCCTGAGTTTTTTTATTTGTTTCTTAGGTATGAAGGCATAACAGGAGGAACCAAAAACCCTGAGATGCCTCACAGAAGGAATGTGGCCATACCACATTTCATAGGGAGTCTTGTTTCTAATAGCAAGAGATGGACACCTATTCTTTATATACACAACACATAGAACTACATCGGCCCAAAACCTTATGATCTCAACATGTGAACCATGCCAAGTTCATAGTGAAGGTAATACATTTGAGTGAACTATGTGTTGAAAAATGCAACAAGAAATTATCAATTTGATTTTTCCTTGATTAAATTGAAAAAATTTGATTTTACACATCAACAGAAAACTTGGACGATGTTAACTTGTGTGACATGGCTTTTTAATAAATTCGAGGTGGAGGATTTAGAGTTTATTTTAGCATATGCGAATGCTATTTTGTACCAATAGAGGTCAATTATTTGAGGTTGTTGTCAGTTAAACTATTTATAACTTTTGGAGGAACTAGTGGAAAGTAATATAAAAAGTGAGACTTCAATCAAACTCAGTGATCATCGAGTTAAATGATCAATCTACCCAAAATAGTTGGGGTATGCAGAGAAGTCGAGTTCCCTAAGATTGGTGGAGATTCGAAGGTAGTTTTAATTTCTTATAGCTCACAGAGGTGCAAGAACTTACTATAACCATAGTGGAGGAGGTAGCTTGAGTAGGAGCTTCTTGTGAAATTGGAGAGGAAATGATTGTTGGTAGCATTAATAGCTTACCAACAATTTGTTTTGCACCACACTTCAATGTTTTAGGCATGGTTTTTGAGGGTGGATAATTTTTTCTAATGCATTTTGGTCATGCACGTCCTCACTAAGTATCTTCAGAGGTCTGTAATAGTTCCTTGTATGCACGCCCTCACTAAATATGTTTTCGGATGTTTGTACTAGTTCCCTGCAAATTTTTTTTGTCAAGGCTTAAATACTTATGATCTTAGGTTCTCACAATAGTCCAACAGTTTATGACACTCTCCAAATCACCATTCTTGAAAGGATCCAACAAAACGACTTGAGAGGATGATGAGAAGGGCACACTCTTATTGGTACTAGCCTAGAACTAGTGGAATTGGTTGGTCCCAATGGTGTTAGAGTTGTACTACTCTAGTTTGGTGGTTTCGATTGGTTGAGACTGGTCTTGTATTGAACCGACCTTAAACACCAAAGTGACTAGTTCTCTACTAAACTAATCAATTTGGAAGAATGTAGCACAACATAGCTAATGACCACCAAAATATTAACCCCAGGGCCCTACAAAACCTAACCTGAGTAATTAATGGTAATATTTAAATTTTAAAATTAAAGTAAAAGTTGACATTCTCCTTATCTTTCCTTTTTGAAAAGGAAAGATAAGGATAATGTCAACTTTTACTTAAATTTTGAATATTAACATTATTTATTTAGGGTCATTTTAGAGTTGTTCTAACTTCATTAAATTTTGAGAAAGTCAAATTTTAGATCCCATTCAAAACTTAGTGGTGACTGTTTGAATTGCTTCTTTGTAATGAGTCCTAGACTTTGACTTCCAATTTTTCATGTGCATTTATTGCATAATCATATTCCTCATGAGGCTTTGCAATAGAAGTTGATCTTTAATCCATTGCAAGCACTTGACCTAGCTTAGGGAACCATCAGCTACCCCTCCCAAGTTGCTCCTCAACATTGAAAATTTATTTGGAAGAAGGAATTCATTTTATCCATTAGATCATTTTTTCCACTATGACAGTCCAACAACACCCCTACCAGCATATGCTTGACAATCCACCTCATCTTTACTATCTACCATATAACAACTCTTAAATATTGTCTCTCCAATATAAAAGAGGAAGAACCATAAAGTTCCTTATTGAACCTCTTCTCAACCCACAATATGTTTATCTTCTCTCTTGTGCTTACACTCTAGTCTTCTCACAACATTAGAATGGCGAATCTTAAACATGGTTTCATGAAGTGCATTCAGAGAGGCATAATTCACCCTTGCTTTGCATCAAATTAGCCCCCTAGCATTCCCTTTACCTTTACATGCAAGAATTTATTTTCCTTGAGGAGGACTGTTAAGCTTCCCATCCCTATTTCACCTCCATCTCCTACTGTCATGAACTTGATCCAAAGGCCCCAGCTAATGAGAAGCGGGAGGTTCTAAGGCTTTATTGGAACAATGCTTGACCACCATGTTGACTAGGATTCCTTAACAGTAATACCCTGCCACCTGATCAAAGAAGGAACCACTGATAAGATCGATTGCCAGAATTCTTGTGCAACCTGGTAACCGATAAATAGGTGGGTAATAGTTTTGTTGTAGCTTTTCGAAACAAAACACCAAAATGGGTTGTGTTGTGCTCATTTAAGAAGGTTATCTCCTCTCGGAATTTTGATCCTAAGTATGGTCCACATGATAATTTTTTTCTTGGGGGGCGCTTCGAGATTCCATAAGTGCTTCCACTAGGAGTCGATGGCTTGTGGTCAATGAGCTTCGGCTAGCACAAGGTAGCCTTACTTAGGTGTGTATTTCCCAGCTTTATAGAGCGCCCATATTACCTCATGTTCACCTTTGCCTAACTGGATGTGAGCTTCAGTAAGAACCCCAATATAGGCATTCCATTGTTGTGGAATGTTTAGTCTATGGGCCGATTTCCATGCTTGTTGAAATAATGTTGTATGCTCGGGGTCCACTATCTGGCCAATATGGGTAACGTTTTCTGCTCTGAGAAATGTTTTGAGCTCAACTGGCAGCCTGTGCACATTCCCGCAACCAATCCATGGGTCTTTTCCAACCCTCATAGCCATTCCAGATTGAATTTTCCAAGTAAATGAAGAAAGACCTCAATATCCTTTGGTTTCAAACACTTCTGCTTTTTCCTTTCTGGGTCCTTTCATCAGGTAAGGAAAGCTGAAGTTCGATTAGTTAAGGATTTGTTATAGGGTTTGGGGAGTACAATAGAGGCTTAGATGAGAAAACGTAAGAAATGGGAGGGATCTCGGTAAAATTTCCTGATAGGGGGGCCAAGAAGGGTAGCGATGGTTGACACGCAAGTGCATTAGCTACGGGCTCCCTGAATTGAGCAGCAGAGGGAACACAAGTGTTGGCAGAAGGTGGAAGAGAGGCACGACCTACTGAGGATATTCCAAATCTACGGTCAAGGGATTGATCCACAAAATTAAGGGTAGAAGGCGACAGAGGCTGAGCTATCAGGTCCGGCACCTAAATGGGTGGTAAATGTTTGAATATTGCATAAAATTTCCTCTAGATTAAGTTTGGGGTGTTGCATCGAGGCCTCCCCACAAAATATAGGGTTATTATCTTTTTTGATCTCCCAAAAACCATGGTCCTCATTTAGTGCCCGGTTGTAATTAGCCCTATTCCAGATGGAGGATCCACTCGGCCAGAATAAGGGCTATAACGGTCACAGAAGTTCCAATGTGATGAGACCTATCGACCATCCCATTTACTTGAAGGTGATGTCGGAGAAATCCTTGATTAGTGAACTACTAAGCTACTATCTTCTCATTAAGCAAACAAACCACTAAAGAATTCATTTCTAATTCCTTTTATGATTTCATGATAGGTATTATTTTCTGGAGAATTTTTCTTATGTGATGAAATATAATTTCTAACTTTATGATGACTTCAATAAATAAAACAAATTTTCAACCTTTTAGGTTAGAACTCCTTATTTTATTAAGAATATCTATGGATGATCACATACATTTCTTAGTTCACTAACAAATTCTAGGGTTTTTGTTGTAATTTCATTCCTACCAGGATTTGAATAGTTGTTTGCACCGAGGTACTTAAATCCTATAATGGCTTCCTCATTTAGTCTCTCTTAATTATTTGGAAACGCGAACTCATCTACAAGGGAAAATTTAGAACGCAACCATGGCATTTTCGATCTCTGTTCATCATTATAACTCACTGCTACATCTGGGTAAGTGCTGGGGAGTTCACGACGGCCTCTTCAAGGACAATTTACCGCTCTTGGCATTCTTGAACACTATATAACACTCTGCCAGACATTTCAAAAAGAAAACATAGTAATTCTTGGGATGATCTAGCACTCTGGCACGTTGGATCTCCTCTCTGCAAGCTAGGAAGCAGAGCTACATCACAGAAAGCAAAAGTAGCGAAATTTCAAGGCATCGTTCTGAAACCAAATCAAGTTCTTTTTCAAGCCTCTAACCGCATTCACAGTGTAACTCATTTAGCGGACTATTCAAAAGAAAAATCTTATTTCCTTGTCGACTGTAACAAGGAAATACAGGGTTTCAGTGTTAAAGTCCTCGGCAGCTAATTTGATGAATTTTAAATAAAAACTAACCGTTTATGTCAAAAAAAAGAAAATGGATAGCGGAGCGCTTAGGGTTTGACACTGCTCTGCAACTGGCAGACCTTCATAGACTGCACCGTTCTGCCATTAACCTTCATCCATAAGGCAACTACATCACAATAAGGAACAACTATCGCGCAATGGAATCCCCTCAGGTGGAGGACATGATGCCTCCCCCCGCTGATACGGAAAACAGCATGCGACAGACTGAAAATGTCAGGATGGACCATCCAGAAGATACAACAACAGAGAATGAAAATACGCCAATGAATAACAACACAAATGAAGGACCACGAGTGACGTCAAACACTGCAAGCTAGTAGCAGTTGACAGACCCAAAACCAAGCTCCCAAGTCAACGCATCAACAATCAGATCTAGTTTATGAGGGATCATACTTTGATAGGAAAGTTCATAGGCCTTTGGCCGATGGAGAAAGCCTTACACGGATGGATCACAGCCAAATGGAAGACAAAATGGCATATAACACTGCAGTGAGGGCCTAAGGGCTTCATTACTACCATTTTCAATTGTATGGAGGACCGAAACAAGGTACTGGATGGAGGACCATATTTATTCAATGCAACAGGGCTATACCTAAGAGGATGGATCAAACGTTTTAACCTGGACAAAGAAGATCTGAGCTAGGCCCCGGCGTGGTTGCGCCTTTATTCTCTCCCTCTGGAGTATTGGGATGAAGACTCTTTGTGAGACATTGGGAATGGTTTAGGCGAATTCATCAAAGTGGTGGAGGAGACAAAGCTGAAGCAATACACCTCCTATGCATGGATCTATGTATACATGCACCTCAACAAAGCTCTCCTGGATGCGGTAAGCCTCTACCATGATGATTATGAATGGTTACAAATAATAGATTACGAAAATGTAACATTCTGCTGTCGAAAATGCCATGCCCTGGGCCATTTATTCCGAGACTGTCCCTCCAATTTGAAATCCATGACCACCCCTTCAATGGACAAATCCACCTGGATGGGTTCACAAAAGTTCCCAATCGCAAAAAAACCCATAAAAAGCCCTCTACCTCAGTCAAAAAACCTGTCACCAGCACCTCCTTGCCTTCAACAAGCAACAGCATTGAAATCCTTCTCCAGCCAAAGGTTCATATTTTAGATAATCAAAAACAACCTAAAACCATTCCTAAGGCTTACGCCCATTCTGCTCCATCAAGCTCAAAGAAAGCCCTCACTTCTAAGCAACCTGCGGACACCAAAACGCCCTCTCCCAGCAACATGCAAAAAAGGACTTCTCAAGGTATCGAGGTATATAACACTTAGATGCAGCTCATGATTGTAGATCATACAGAGACAAAGCAGGAAATAGTACAACACATGGAAGAGCAACCGAAGAGCTTCGACATCGGAGATCTAGATATACTGGGACTTGAACAAGCTTGTAAGCAAAAGGAATATGACAAAATTCCTGAGCGATAGCTAGAGAACTTAGAAGTAATTCTCTCAAGAGCACAAAAGAAAAGATCATTAGGCAGCCAAAATGGTAGTCAGTGGGATGTGTTAGAGCCTAGATTTATCTCAGGATGAAAAGGTAAGCTCCTAGGTCCACATCAAACCACGCTCAACCTCGTAGCTAGCCCTACGAGGACAGAAGAGGGCTCTCTCCAGGTCAACTCAGCGAATGATGATCAATGGGGCTTGAGATGACTGAAATATATTTTTATTTTAGGCTAGGTATATGTGTGCAAGAGGTTTTTTGAATGAATTGATGAGTTATTGGCTCAGTTGAGAAGGCAGGTTTTGGGTGCGGGGAATGAGGCATAGTCCTGCAGGGATCTCGATGGGGCAAGGAAGGCAATCATTTTGGCACTTAAAATTGAATGAGGTGGAGGGAAAAGGTAGGTGAGGTGTTGAAGAGGGCTAGGGAAATCATGAATCCTCCCCAAACAGCTGAAAACATCAAACAACTAAAGCAAACTTCAACCAGAGCATTGCATTTTCAATGTATTCTACTTACACTCTTATTTGTTTAGTTCAGAAGCACAAGATAGATAATGGCATACATAAAAAAAATCACAATAACAAAGAGAAGCACTATACCAAGACAAATTGCCACATGAATCCCAAAGAGTGCTACAAACCCTGGTCTCAATTCTTTAGCCAAAATGAAAAAATGAATGTACAATGAAGCTCAAGGCTTTCTCAAGATTCCAAGCATGCTAATGACTAAAAAACAACATAATATAGACAAACATAGCTCCCCCTTGCCTCTAGGAGTCGAGCTCACATGTTTACGAGCTGTTCCAACTGATCCTAAACTAAGAACTGGAATCTAGGCAACATAACAACATGCCTCTATAAACAAGGAAACTGATTCATTCAGTTTCAAACAACCTGTAAACTGATGAATCTACATCTAAAAGTAAAAATATAACACATTTACATCATGATCATCAATTTTCATAAAATTACATCATATATTTTCTATTAGGAAACTAAAAAAGTCAAACTAGGCAAAACTGGACAAAAAACTAAGCAAAACTGGGTCAAACTGTCAATTTTTCCTCTATGCGCCACGCCTGGTTCTCTATGCGTAGTGAAACTTTGGAGCTGATTTTGAGGCCCTTCCTGAAGTCTAAATTGAGCTCATGATAGCTCATTGGAAATACCTATCTGTCTACTTTCCAACCCAAGTGGAATTTCTGGATTTGGTGTCCACTTTCCCCTCCAAATATCCAATTTCATAAGACTGCTTCATGTGTGCCAAAATAGGGGCAGCGAGGTCATTTGTTGAGTGTTTTTGACCATTTTGAGGGCTCACAACCTGCACAAATTTCTTGGTCATAGGTAGGAAAGCATATATTGTTATGAAAAATCTATAAATTCAAAGTTTTTTGGATTTGGATCTCCCTAGCAAAAGCGAGCGCAACGTGGCGCGGCGCATAAAGCAGAAAACCCTGTGTTAAAAATTTCTATGCGTAGCGCCTTTTTGCAGACCTACTTTCAGGGCCGTCCCAGTGTCTAAATTGAGATTAGGATAGCTCGTTGGAAAGTTATTTGAGTATACTTTCCAAACTAACTAGAATATTCTAATTTGGAGTTCATTTGCCATGCCAAAAATCAAATCTCCCAAGACTGGTCAAAATGTTCCAAATGAGGCTGCCTCAAGGCAGAGTGCTATTGCAGTCAACGTTTGAAGGTGTTCCACAACTCCAAATTGGGCTCATGATATCTCATTGGAAATATATTTCTATTTTCGTATCCTTAGACGCATAAATTAAGTCATTTTTCCAACCAAGCTAGAAGAAAACGTGATTTTCCCAAATTCACTTCAGAAATTCTCCCATGGCAACTGTATTTTTGACATTTCTCTAAAACCATGACAGCTGTGTAAAAAGTGGAGGTTTTTCTTCCTTGGCATATTGTTGAGAAAAAAATCTCTCTGTTTTCACAAATTCATATTTTCTTCCTCAGAAACATCATTGGAGTAAAACTTATCCCGATGTGTGGAACAGGGGATTTGTCGAAATGAAGTGAAATGAAGGGGATAGGGGATTCTAAATTCTTGAAGAAATTTTGAGAAGTAGGGAGGGATGTTAGGAAACAGGGGAAAGTGGAATTTGAAATATTGAATGAGGGGAAGGGGTCCAAAAGGGCTAAACGCAGGCCTAGCCTAGAAAATAGTCAAGTTGTAGCAAGAAACTAGGGTTTGTGCAAAAATGAGGAATTCAGGGGATCTCAGTGATGGGAAGTGTTTAAGAAGGTACATTAAGGATAAGGGAAGGTGTATGAACATGAGAATACAAGTTTTTTTGATGATTTGACCATCCAAGAGAAATTAGCTTCAAAACCCTAGGAGAGGGAAATGAACCTCGCCCAGGTGCAACTGAAGCATGAACAAGGTGTAAAATGACCCACGGGAACCTGACATGATGATGCCAATCCTATTAATGATGGTACACTCAGCTGAATGGTGATATGAAGCTCTTGGGACAATAATTAGGGTTTGTGAATTTTAAGTATGAGACTAGGGTTTGGTGCGTTTTGGATTTTGGGAAAGGGAACTTGGGATTAGGGGTATGTGATTTGGGGAATAAGGAAAGCAAGGAAAATATGCAATAAGGGAGTGATGAGCAAAACAACCAAATAGAAAACCCTAGTAGCAATCTCCTTTGCAAATTTTGAAGAGATAGGGTTTTCTTTCCTTAACACACTTCACCATGCAACAAACACCATCAAATCTAGATGAAAAGCAGTGACAGAAGGTTAAGCTACTTGAACGAGTGATAATCCACAAGTTTCGGGCGATTTGGAGCAAGCTTTGGCAAGTTTCAGGCTTCTCAGCTATATGCGCCACGGAGCATGGCCAATGCACCGTGCCTCACCAATGCGCCGCGGCTATGCAAAAATACACTACGTTCTGAGGTCCAGTGCGCCGCGCCGCACCAATGTGTCGCGCCTCCTATCCAGTGCACCATGCTTGCAATTTACAACAATTTTTACCCAAGCTTCACACTCATACACCCAAATTGTTTAGCTTTGGTTCTTTTTCTCTCTTGCGTGTAAATTAACTGTCGAAGCACAAGAATATCTCCTATGGCATGGACTTTGATTCTTCATTTGGAAAACCCACTTTGTAATGTTGTAGACTTTGGCACTTTCACATAACTCTATTTTTGCTTCCACTTTGATTTTTGGTTGAATGATGAAATTATGTCTATTTTTGTAGGGATGATTGGCATGTAATTTCGGCAAAGGATGACCAGGGCTGCGCCTGAAGTACTTCATGACTCAAAAAATTTTAAAATTATATATTTATTACAAACCATAAATTTGATGATTTCTTCTTCAAAATAGAATTTTCATGATCAAACATATTGACGATGAAATATTGCAATGAAAATTGATTTTGAACCTCCCTCATGTGCCTGTGGACATTATTAGACTTTTTGAAGATGAAACCCTAGACCTAATGACTAAAATGACCCTTTTGCTGATGAAGAGACCAAATAGGATTGTGAATGACTTTAAAATTGATTTTGATGTATAGACACAGACCAACAGATACATGACATGAGGGAGATGAGTGACAAGACTGTTCTGTCAGAAAATCGATGCTTCTAATGGAATGCAAATGACTGGACTGAATGAGACACCTAAAAATGAAATGCAACTAAAGAGATTTTGATCGCTGATGGAGGGATGAAAAGACCGACTCTAATAGGATGGAAGAAATATCTTCAAAGACAACAAGAAACGAGGATGGAAAACCGATCTTTAGAGAACCATCCGCATAGGGGAGATTCTGGTGGAATCTGAAGGATACTCCAAGCTCACCAAATACTATAATCCCCTTCCAAATCATGAATCATGAAGCTCATCTCATGGAACATCAGAGGGTTCAACTGCCCGGGGAAGGGACGATTAATAAAGAACATGCTACAATAGGAAAAGATTCAAATTCTCTTCTTTCAGGAGACCAAGTGTAATTCCACAACGTTGGATCAGATCATTGCCAAAGCATGGCCAGGAAGCAAAGAAGTGGTAGTGGAAACCAACGGAGCCTCAGGAGGGCTAGCCATTATTTGGGAAGATAGAGCTATAACACTTACCAACATACATGCCAGTAAGCACTTTATTCAGGCCAAGTTTCATTTAACAGGGAGAAATGTTCATGGACACTTAACTAATGTCTACTTCCCCGAGGAGGCAACAAACAAGGTAGACACACTGAACACCCTAACTCAGATCAACTCTGAAAGATACCAACCACTTTGGATCACAGGGCAGGACTTCAACATGATTACAAGATTGGAGGAGAAAAGAGGAGGATGGATCAAGCTGGACTGTGAAAGCACGCACTTCAAAAACTACATTCATAACAATAGGCTTATAGATATGGAATTCAACAATGGCGTTTATACTTGGAACAATAAGCATGCAGATGCACACCAAATTGCATCTAGGTTAGACAGATTCCTCATCTATGATAATGCAATACATCTTGGCAGGGATCTCTTGGCCTCTATATTGCCACTCTCTAGCTCGGACCATTGGCCTATTAGGCTTCACTGGCAAAGACTAGGAGACAATGTTCGTAGGCCCTTTCACTTTGAAGCCTTTTGGTTGAATCACCCTAATTTTCATAACCTGATAATAGAGACATGAAGAAATTTCACACCACCAGAAGGGGCAAAAATGTACAAGCTCTAATGCCGACCTTTTGATCACGCGCAAGATTTTGAACCGGAGCTTCTATGCCCCTGCAACCTCAACTCCTACGGCGCTCCACAGGCCTCCCGCCTGGCAGCACCTGCTGCTCGGCCTCCAGTCTTCCCCTCAGCACCCCCGCAGTCGGGCTCTGCCCTCGTCCTCCGACCAGTGTTGCGATTGGCTCCCTTCTGGAATTTCCATGGCTGCGATTGACCCCTCCCAGATGCAAGACAATGAAGACCAGGCTGAGATCTTCGCCTCTCTTCTTTCTGAAAATGCTACCATCTGAAACAAACCCACAGCTTCAAAGTTCATCAAGAAACTGGCTGACATCCCAGAAATATCCCTTCCCCTAGTCTCCCAAGGAAGGAAGCAATCTCTCTAGCAGAGAGAGGTCTAGTTGGATAATTTAGTGGCTTGTGGCCCTCTCCCAGAGCTGTACAGAAATGGGTGGAGCACAACTGGAACGCGAAAATCCAAGGAAAATTTGCAATAAGATTATGTGGAAGGGGTTACTACACATTCCTCTTTGAAACCAAAGAAGACCAGAATCTCATCTTCAGAAATGGTCCCTACTTCATGGATTCGAGAGGTCTCTATCTTAACAGATGGTCCCCTGACTTCGACCCAGAAATGGATATACCTAATGCAGTCCCAGTTTGGGTTCGCTTGCCCCATCTCCCTCTTCATTGCTGGGGAGATGAATCGGTCAAAGCCATTGGGAACACTGTTGGAAAATACATCGAGAAATGTGAACCAAAGGACAACATGCACACATGTGCAAGGATCTGTGTTGAAGTTAACTTAGGAAAGGACCTTCTGGAAGCAATCAAGATCAAAGTGGACCAATGGATCCATATTCAGTAGCTGGACTACGAACAAATCCCGTTCAAATGTAAGGTATGCCATGAAATGGTCATTTTGCTAATAGGTGTAGTAAACTAAAAGAAAATGAAATGAATGAAAATGCTGAAGCCATTGAAGACACATGGGAACAAGTCAAAAAAAAAGAAATCAAAAACAAAATAGTCTGGCCCAAAACCAAAGCCTCCCTTAGAAATCCAAGCTGCATCCTTCTCCTCCCCTCCCATCTTGACTCAACCATTACCCTCTACATCAAACCCCTTCAAATCTTTGGAGGAAGAAGACACCTCATCCCCCCACTCTCCTCCTGATCCCCAAGAGCCTGCTCTCCCTAAAAGCCAATGCCAAGACACTATCGAATCCTCATTGCCTCTTACCATTTCCTCTTAGCCTCTTCTTGATCCTCCCCTCAACAGAATCACCAAAAGCTCATCTAAAGATCACAGGGGTTCTAGTGAACCCTCCAAGAAACCTGGCCCAGGAAGGAAATCTTCTAAGCAGCACAAGGATGAGAACACGCAAAAGGACATAGAAATGGGAACACAGACACCCATAGAAACTTATATCCTGGGATAGCATGACAAAAAAGCAATCAACAAGGACCAAGGGGGGCAATCACCTCCTTGCATACCGCATATCCAATGATGAAAATATTATCTTGGAACATCAGGGGACTTGTGCACACCTCTAAGGTAGCAGCCCTAAGGGATCTTATCATTTCTGAGAAGCCAAGAATTATTATGTTGCAAGAAACAAAACAAAACCACAAGGAAATCAATAAAGTCATTGAGTAGCAGAGACTGTATAAAGGAAGCATTAGTGAGGCAAGAGGAGCCTCAGGAGGAATAACAACAATTTGGAATCAAGGCATATGGAACTGTATTTTGGAAAAATAAATCAACACTAGATCAAAACAACTCTAGAAAATAAAGTAGATCAGCAAACCATTATCATCTACAACATCTATGTGCCGAATCACTACAGAGATAAGGATAGTTGTTGGCATGATCTAAAAGATAGTCTAGACGTAGAAGAGAACACTAACATTATTCTAGGAGGTGATTTTAATTTAATCCTCCACGCCAATGAGAAAAGGGGAGGCAGTTTTATGCCTGATCCATATAGAATACATTTGGAAAATATCATGCAGGAGCATGATCTTATGGATGTCCCTCCAAATATATGTAGATACACCTGGAACAACCGCAAGATGGGTGATGGTAACATCATGGAGTGGTTGGACAAAATTCTCATCAATATTACACTTCTCTCTACTTTCTCCATTAGATATGCTAACATTCTAACATGCTCTACCTCCGACCACTTCCCAATAACTCTAACACAGGAAAATCATAGGCCACTTGGGCCCATTCCATTCATATACCAGCAGTTGCAAGAATTGTTTATAGCTCTTGGATCCAACACCTAGAAGGCTCTCTTGGTTTCATTTGGGAAACAAAACTACAAAAAACAAAACAAGCCATCAAAGAATGGGCTAAGACAAAGTATCAACAACCAAAGAAGGTAAAAAAAGAAATTAAGAACAATCTAGAGAGTATCCAAAGAGCAATAGAGGATAATGGCCTTTCCCAAGAACAAACAATAGAAAAATGAACTCTACTTACAGCTATACCGAGTTAACAGAGAAGAGGAAACAAAATGGAGGCTCCAGTCGAGACAATTATGGCTACAAGGGGGTGACAAGAACTCAATTTTTTTTCACAAGAAAACGATAGCCAAAAAGATAAGGAATAATGTTAGCTCCATCCTAGATGCAAAAGGTGATAGAAAAAGCACTCAGGAAGCCATTCGAAGAGCTGCTGCAGATCACTATCATGACCTGCTAAATGAAACAAAGGAAGTAGAGGATTATACAGATTTATTGCAGCATCTCCAAATAGGGATAGGGAAATGAATAACATTTTAAGCAAGGAGATAGATGAGGAGGAAATCAAGAGATCAATCTGGACTCTTCAACCTGATAAAGCCCTCAGACCGGATGGCTTTTCCATCTTATTTTATCGAGCATTATGGGGAATTATTAAAAAGGACTTGACAAAAATTCTCAATTGGATCCAACGGAAAGGAAAAATAGGAGGATATACCAATGCTACTCATATATCGCTCATCCCCAAAGAAAACAAACCATCTTCCTTTGCTCGTTTCAGGCCCATATCACTCTGTAACTCCTCCTATAAAATCTTGACAAAAATCATTGCTACCCGCCTAAAGCCTCTGCTCCCTTCTCTCATTTCCAAAAATCAAGGGGGATTCTTAGCCAACAGACAAATAACTGATTCAATTTTACTTGTGCAAGAAGCCATCCATTCGAGTCAAACCAGAAATGAGAAAGGGTTTATCGTCAAGCTTGATTTGGCCAATGCATTTGACAGAGTGAGACACTCCTTCCTCTTGGTAGCTTTGAAGAAGATGGGATTTGATGACCACTTTCTCATCCTCATTCAAGCCTACATTTCAGGGCCATGGATCTCCCCTCTTGCAAATGGCAGGCCTAGAGAAGTTTTCCAATCCTCCAGAGGCCTCCGATAAGGTTGCCCCCTCTCACCTTATCTCTTCATTCTAATGGTTGAATCCTTCAGTAGAGTGTTGGACTTCAGCCGGAGGGTTGGCTTAATCACAGGAATAAAATTTGGAGATGGGGTCAGGAACATAAATCATTCACAATTTACCGGTGATACCCTACTGATTGGAGGGGCCTCCACCACAATAGCCAAGTGCTTCAAATCTCTCCTTGACAAATACATGAGCTACTCTGGCAGAATGGTAAATAATTTGAAAAGCTACATATATGGCTGGAACACAATAGTACAAGTGCTTCAAAATATCGCCATAATCTTTGGAGACACATGCAAGTATGATTGGACTCACTTCTCTCACTTGGGCATGCCTGTAAGTGCTGGACCTTTGAGAGCAGAAGTCTGGGACACAATAGTCGACAAAATGAAAAGAAAAGTGCAGTAGTGGGGATCTATTTGGCTCAACCCAGCTGGTCACCTCACTCTTCTTAAGTCAGGTATATCTTCTCTCCCCCTAAATCATTTTTCTCTTCTTCAAGCTCTGGCCTCCTTCCATAAAAGAATGGATATCATCCTTCGCCAACTCCTATGGTAGGGGGGGGAAATGATAAAAAGAAATTCAACTTGATTAATTGTAAGCAGGTGATCCAGCCCCAAGACTGAGGAGGTATTGGAATTAGATCTCCTAAATTTCTCAATTTAGACTTTGGAGGCAAAATTGTCTGGAGACTCATTACTTGACTCCCAGCATGGTGGAAAAAAGTTCTGGAAATTAAATACCTCAATTTCCCTAGACAACAGCTTCTTCATCGAGATATTCCCAATAGAGAATCCTCCAAAATTTGGCAATTATGAAATAGAGAAATTCCACTAATTGCTCAAAATACTTCAAAAATCCCCAAGGGAGGTGCAAGCATCAATATTGGAGCAGACAGAATCATGGGTCAGCAGCCAATAAATAGACATGGGGGAGTCCACCCTATCCTTTCCTTTTTTGAAAGAATAGGCATTCATTACCTGGACCAGATCTCCCAATGGGATCCTCACACCCTTCTTTGGTCAGGTTGGGCCTTCCTAGCCATACCCAATAGTCTTAACGGAAGTCTTTATGTCCTTCAATCCCTTTTGCACAGTATAGCCCCTATCAAAAAGAACGATCTTGATGTGTTTCGTTGGGACCCATCTAGATCCTGTTACACCATCCAAGTAGCTCACCATTATGTTTGCAACATCAGCTACCCCATGCCAAGTTGGCACCACTGGAAGGTGGTTTGGAAATCTGAGGCAATTCCAAAAATCAAGTTTTTTCTCTGGACCCTCCTCAAAGGGAAAACCCTCACGGCCGAAAATTTGCAAAAGAGGGGAATTAATGGCCCCTCTCATTGTCCTAACTGCTTAGCTGCTGAAGAATCAATGCATCATCTCTTTAATGAATTCCCTTTTTCCATCAACTGCTAGAGGAACTTGTCTCATAACAATTAAATCCCATGGAACACCCAAAACACCATAGGAGAAATTCTTTACAAATGGAAAAAAACTACCCTTGGCAGCACAGGAAAAATAACACAGTGAAGAGAGTCTGGGACATTCTTCCCCACAATATGCTATGGAATATTTGGCTGGCATGAAATCGGAAGGTTTTTAAGGATAAGGAATCGAATGTTAGAAGCATTTGCACCAAGGGAAGGAGTCTTGCCCTTGAGATCATCGCAATTAACAATTCGATAAGTATAAATGTCAGTGAACTCAACATAGAAGAACGCATTTTCTTATTGAAAGTATATAATTAGTCATAGGTAAAATAATTGATGGTTATCCATTGCATATCTTTAAATCATCATTTAAAACCAAAAAATTATATTATGTCACCTAAATATTTAGATTCATAATAATACTAAGTTCCATGAAAATTCAGAGATAATTTTTGACATTATCTAATATAGTATTTGATACAAAATATAAATATATGACACCCTAAGAAGGAAAAATAGCATGCCACCAACATTTAGCTTTCAAATTCATCCAATAAGAGAATGGAATTAGGAAATGAATTATTAATTGATACATATACATACTATTCTAAATGATGGTTTACTAAAAAATCTAGTTACACCAAACTAATGTCACAACTTACAAGTTTCTAAATTATATTGCTCCAATGATAATGAAAGCAATGAAATGCCTCTAGTTGCATGGAAGGTATGCATTAAAGCCAAAGAAAGAGGGGAATTGAATATTTGTGCAAAAGAATCTCCTGATATTTAAATGCATCTTGAGAAGAATAAAGGGAGAAAGGCTATGCCATAGTACCAAAATGATTCAATCTAAATACATCACATCTTTACTACGTTTTCTAAAAGGTTGGTAAGATCTGGACATTTTTCAAACTTGATGGCATTTTTCATGTGTCATCAACCAAGAACAATAGCACATGAAAAAACTTTCAAATGATATCTTCAATTTCTTCTTATAGTAGCCGCCATCCATGTAATTATTCATGAATGTATTCCACCTTCCATCAATACACAAAGAATATTAAAATTTCATATCAAAAATATACATATAGTAAAGGACAACACAAGTCATATATATATAAACATTGTGCAAAGTAAAAAACATATAACTTAATAATCCTCACATGTCAAAAAGCATTCTTTCCTTTACAACTTGCCAAATCTCATAAATTTGTTCCCATTTCACCTTTGTCGTGTTAGGACCTATTAATGATATATGTATCAATGCATTAAGTGTGTTAATTGATAGCCTTATTATCCTTATATCTTTTATCATCTTTTTCTTAGAGAACCCTCATTCACATGCAACGATGCTCATCGGTATGACAACCATTGCTTGCCATAATTCTAGCATACTTGGATACCGAAAGTGCTAATCTTTGTTTGAGAAAATACTTTCCATGCATCTTCCATTAAGAATCTTTCTCTATTCAAATAGACCACGTCAGTAAATTGATATAAATCTCTTTTAAAAGTTGTAATATCAAACATTACTACATTTTCACATTCATTACATGTTTTATGTTGCAAATGTGAAAAAAGTATTTCAAGCCAATGCTTTACACAATTTTCTCTGACATAAATATCTGATGGGTAATGACAAGGACTAAACAAACTTGTTGGATTAAAAAGATTAAGATCTGGAAATCTTGAATCAAAACTCTCAACCAATGCTTGGACATAATTTCTTGTAAGGTGTATGCAACTTTGAAGGGAGCCCTCAATGCAAGCTACCATTGGTTGTGACAATTGTTCATCATGGATTGAAATATACAAAAAATCATGTCTATGGGTATTCCCCTCTTTGTCAACATTTTCAAGGCAACCATATTTGGAGTCTTTCAAAAATTTAGTAAGATGTGAAACACCTTCTACAAAAGAATTTAGTATACAAAAATAACTTTTAAGAGTATTTAGTGCATAGTTAATAGCTATTCCAAGAAATGTGACATCCACATCATCCTCCTGAAATTTTTCGTTTAGATTATTCAACTCCTTCAAAACATCAGCAAGCATTTTTAAACAAAATTGAATTAAAAAAATCCTTGCCTTATGATACAAATCCTTGCCTTATGATACAATGAATTCTTTCTTTCTCTCTTCTACACGCTCAAAATAGAGAGCCATATAATCCCATGGATTTGAAGAACCTGCAAGGATTCTAATTCCATTATCTCTAATAAGGAAATGAGCTTATTATTTCTCTTTGCTAAATTTCCAACCCATGTGTATACCTTGTTTGTTATTTTCTCAACATACAAATACTCATGTATCTTTTTCAAAGCATATGATGCTACAAGTGCTTCAATATGTGAAATTCAATGAGTGCCAATCAAATTTGCTAAATCATTCTTTAGCAGTGTGACCAATCCATTTTCACATCCAACCATACATGAAGCACCATCAGTCGAAATCGCTATTAGTTTCTCATTTTCCAACTACCTCGTTTCCTTTAAATTAACAACGATATCATATATAGTCTTTCTTTTTCCACTAAGAACAATAATCATTTTCATAAATTGTGTGACTGGAGGGCCCAAATCTTTTAAATCTAGATATGTAGAATACATAACAAGGTGTTGTTCCAAACCATTGTCTATACTTTCATCTAACATTATAGAGAAAAAGGGATTTTCTAACACTTTTCTAGTTTGCACCTCTTCAAGATAATTTGATATAGAGTGAATAAATTTAGTAGCTTCTTTTCTATTTATGTAGGAAGAATACTCCATTCGAGAAGGCATATTAGGCGTCTCTAGATGCATTTGAATATGACAAATATCTTCATAAGTAAAATTGAAATATCTTTTTTTGCAATAAAATAGGCTAACTAAATGGTAGTTCTGACCATTTCCTTATTAGCCTCACTTATAGTCACGATGTGTTCTTTAATGGGATTTTCAAACCTTTCAGCATAATACAAATTTCTCTGAGTTGATGTTTGATGAATAATGGATTTTGCATGAGTTCTCACAACATCATATTGAATCACATTAAATCCATCTCCAATACCCCATGGAACTTGAGCCTTGTATTTCTCATAAATTTTACACTTCATATGAGTCTTGTGATATTCAACATTGATACTATACACCCAAGGATGTTTTATCATCCACTCTTATCGGAATTCACGTTTTGAGAAGGCCTTCCTCCTCAAACTATTAGATCCACCATCGTGTCCTTCCTTTTTATTGCCAAGAATTTCTACATCAACAAAATACTCTTCATTCATATCTTCATTAGCATCATCATCCAAATGAGGTATATATGGAATATCTTTAACATTATAAGTCTTTGATGTTTTAAAATATACATAAAAAAAATTAGTTGTATGACCCTTCCTTTTTGGAGCCATTTCTATTTAAATAATTTACCTACATGCAAAACAATTACAATAAATCACAATAATAAAATAAACAGTGAAGGATTGGTAGTCATTACATAAGCAAAGATGTTAAGATAATAAGGTGCAGTTACTAAAGAATAGCACATTCCACCTTGAAGTGTATATGAATGTGGAATGAATTTTTTTATCTATTTGTAATAGTAGAATTTTATTAGTCACTCAAAGTACATTTTGGTCATTTATGATGATAAACTCCCTTCAAAAAATATGATATGTATTATGGTTCATTAGATTTCTTTGTTTTGATGAATGCTCCTTAAAAAATTACTAGACACTACCTATAGTACAATGATTACTTACTATAAAATAGATACACTACCTATAGTACAACAAGTAGATCAAGCCCACGGGGCTTTGGATTGACGGTGAATGGGTGCGCTGTTAAGGCACTCCTTGCAATAGGTCACCGGTTCAAATCCCCCGTGGGTACTTAGGTTAGTCTTAAAAAAAAAAAAAAAAAAAAAAAAAAAAAAAAAAAAAAAAAAAAAAAAAAAAAAAAAAAAAAAAAAAAAACAAGTAGATCAATAATAAGTCAATTCAAAAAAGCAACTTCAAACCTTATTTTTATGGAACCTTAACCTATGTAAAATAACATAAAATTTTAAAATTCTTACGGAATTTAATATTCTTAAACCTATAAGAAATCAAATTAAGTTAAACATATGTTTGTTATTAATAAATTTAACATAAACGATTTAAATAGGAATATATAAGTATTAATTAGATAAGTGAAATAAACCTAAATATATAAAGTTAAAATATGTGCTAATTATTAATTATTATTAGTAAATTGAGTGTAAATAGTAAAATAGATAGAGAATATATAAATATATAAAATTAGTGTAATTTCAATCATAGTTTTATTATTTTTAATGGTACAATAAAAACAATAAAAGTATTAATGTCACACATCTAACTAATAAGGTAACTTATAGTAAAATAAAATTTTTCCATATTAATAATAATCTATGAATTAACGCATTACGGTTATTCACTTTCAAAAGAACATGGCGTAATTCATTAATTTAAATTGCAATGAAATGTTGGACTATGGTTTTTCAGCACATATATAATTTACCATTATACATGACTGTAAGTTCCATAATCCGACTAGAAACTTCACGTTTATTGGTGTGATTTAACATATATCCTGATATTTTATTAACCTTCCATAAATGTTTAAGTGCTATGGAAATTATGGCCATACCACCTCCTTTCAACCTTACATTAATACCCTGGTTGTCATATGCCTATGGTTATGCATGCTTCGACTACCAAGGAGCCTCTAGTTGGTAATCTGGTTGTCGTATGCCTAGGGTTATGCATGGTTCGACTGCCAAGGAGCCTCCAGTTGGAATACTTCCGTGGGAATATGCATTGGTTCTATGGTGCAGATGCCTCTTCCAAATCCAACGGTCATGGTGTTAGCTCCTGGTACATTGTGTGCCTTGAGGTGATCTCGCAGGGTTGTTGAGCCACGAGTGTTAGTCCATCGAGTCATCAAGTGGTTCACTTTTGTCTTTCTCTATTATGGTTCTCTACCCGCTGCTTTACCTCGCCACAGTTTGCCTTTGATCAAGCTGCCCACTTCTGGTTGCCTTCGAAATTGGTTCTTTTTAGTGGTATAACACGATGTGCACTGAGACACAGTCTCTGTTTTCAGAAAGGGTTTCCAGCTTGGATAGTCTCTTCAGGTAAGCGCATATTCGTTTTAGGTGTTAAAATTAAATAGTTTCTGAGTTTTATAGCTTTTCTCTTGTTTTGTGATCACATACTCATCTTGTTTTCTACTTGAATGTGCAACCCTGGTTGGTTATGATGTGGGTCCTTGCAGTCATGCCGAATTGCAGTTGGGTCTACCAGTTTCTTGGCGGCCACTACCAGGTATGTGTTTGTTTGTCGCAGTAGACTAGGGATATTAGTTAACATCCTTCATCTGTGAACTGGACGGAATACTATCCCTGTAATGTATTTTTAAAAGGTTTCTCTGGCCTAAGGCTAAGGGTTTTCTTATAATAACTCAGAGGGACTGGGCCGAACTCAAAGGAATAATTCCTCATTTTCAGACTTTTGGTTTTGGTTATGAAATTGCAGTCTTGTTGCCAAGAATACGCTTTTGTTAAGTTATTGATCTATTAAAGCCATGAGACCAGGGTTTCTATGATGGGCATTAAGGGCATGAGGCCCAATGACAACAGAGTACACACTCATTTATTCATGGGTGGTGGGAGATAGATATTAAGACCCTCATTCTTACGAAATGTGGGAGACATGGGCAGGAAATCGAAGGAAACAGCGGGCTAGGCCATCTTAAAATGGAAATAAGACCGCTGAAACCACCGAAACTTTTTTGGTGTAGAGGCCAAAAATCTTTTTGGCACTAAATTGTTTTAGTTTTTATATGTTGGGGCTTTCATTGTTATTTTGCAAAGGAACTCGAAGCTGAGCTAGAAGTTTCAAGGAAGATAGCAAAGGGTTTATTTTGTACAGGTATTTTCCTTTCAATTTGATGTATTTCCCTTGCAAAGATGTTGGCATTGGTATTATTTTCCTTGTGTAGCTGTATTCATGGAATAGTTGTAGGAATTGGGATTATTTTGAACAGTCTCCTCAGCTGTGACTGCTTTTTCAAGAACAGATTCATCCATACTTAAACAAGGAACACATCATTTCTGTCGGTAAGGTTGGGCTTGTTTAATGGAGTATTGAATTCATTATAGCAAAGGGAACACATCATTAATATTAATACTAGGGGAACTAGAACAGAGTCAAGGCATTCTCGAACTAGTGAACACATCAATACTGCCTTCAAAATTGTTTGAAGAATCAACAATTTCCTGAGTCGCGTCTAGTTCTGTTTCCTTATAATTACATGAACAACTTAATTTCTGCTTTGAATTATCACTCTCTATTTGTGTGTAGACATGAATCCAATCAACCTTGTAATGAGATGACTCACCTGCATGCTAGGAAACACTAGGCATTGGCTCATACATACTAGAGACACTGTCCACTTTCGAACCATGCAATTCATCAAGGCCATAAAACTGTTTGTCATTGTCTGGACTTTGAATAATGAAATTTGTCTTCATGAACTTCACCCTCAATAGCTAAGTTATGAGCTTGCAAACCAACATCTGAAACTCAAATATTCTCATAAGCTTCTTCAGGTTCATTGTATGATGAATGAATTAGTTGATGATCTCCAAATTTCAAAGAAACTGCATTAGACAACATGGGACACCCATCATTTTGGCTACTGTTATAATTCTTATGTGATTTTCATTCTTCATCATCGTGAGTTTCAC
This sequence comes from Pinus taeda, assembly GCA_000404065.3. Classification (NCBI taxonomy): domain Eukaryota; kingdom Viridiplantae; phylum Streptophyta; class Pinopsida; order Pinales; family Pinaceae; genus Pinus; species Pinus taeda. Next base: position 34,990 of record APFE030438453.1, read on the forward strand.
TTTTGTAAACTTGTTTAATTTGCTCTTCTTCTTCAACTACATGATCTTGATATCTTTCAATTGCATCTGAATTCTTAAACCCATACTCATGAGTTTCATTATTAACAAGTGAGATGGGATTTTCTTGAATAGAAGTAGCTGAAATGTACTGTATGGTGCATTCTTCACCATCTTGAACTTCATTGGATGATGCCTCCTTTCTAAATAATAATTCTTTCTTTTCAATGAAAGATTGGCTCCTTTCTAATTAAGACAAGAAAAGGAATTTTCTTTATGTATCCCATGGATTATAACCTTTTATATGCAACTGTGTCTTATAACATGATAGTGTTGCACCCTAACCCAACATACAACATTATAACAATCCTAGTTCCTTTGGGTGTGTTTTGAGAAATGAGGTCATCCTTTTATGAAAATCCACACCCCATTGGCTCACTGTTATATATTTCAACTTCTCTGCAATAAATGGCCACATTGTCATTTATTTCAACATTCATTTATGTAATGATCCTAACTAGTGTCCACAAACTTTTCTTCGCAGATTTCTATTACATTATTCTATACAAAATGGCAGACTGGGCATTTATGTTGCTTTTGGTATTTGTATTATTTATGTTGTTGATTTAGTTAGAGGCTTGATATGCTTTTAGAAATAACTTTAAAATGATACTTCAAAAGTTTGTTTGTGACTAGTTAAATGCTAGTTGGAACACTCTGATACTTGCCTCAAAGTGTTGGACAGATCTTCAATGCTCACTCAACACATATTTGGTGTTACCGATTCTATTTTCTTATCGGTTTTTTGATCAAGGTTTTCTTATTTTTATGTTATTATGTGTTTTTTTAAGAATGTACCCATGGGTGTTACCGATGCTACTATGGGGGATTCAATGATATTCACTACTTTTATGGAAATGTTAACAAATGCACGAGGGCAAGATGCTGCTATGATGATGCATGAGGTAAGCTTGAATATTGTCTTTTATATGTTCAATTATCTTATATTCCTTATTATATTATGATAATTTATGTTTGTGGAATGTAGGCAATCGCTAAAGTCATTCCAACCCCTATAACACCTTATAAAACATCTAAGGTAATGATAGTGGTAAAACCTGAGCAATATTTTTGTGCATTTAGTTAACTTATTTCACTATATATATATTTATTAATATTTGTGTTTTTACTAAGCATGCATTTGGTTGGCATGCAGGATTCATCTATGCCCCTCAATGCAACCAATGTTGGCATGCATGGATTATTAATGCCCCCAAATACATCTAATGTTATTCAAGATGTAAGATTCAACCATTTATCTATGCGAGTTTGATTATGTTATTTGTTGAGAAATCTAGGGCATATATTAAATAAAGTTTTTGCACAATGACTCCATGATTTATGAGGAGTTACGAAGAGCTACATCATGCCTTCAAATAAATCACCCCATCTGTTTTTTTCTTCTTGTACAGACAATACTATTTTAACAAGTAACCCAAGCAATATGTTATTCCAAAACGTGATGTCAAGTTACTTTTTTAGTGTTTTTATGTGATCGAGAGGCCTTTTTAGGGTTTCTTAAATTCACACCTTAGGTCATACTCTTTTCCCTTTATGTCATTCTAGAGTTTATTCCATGCCCTAGAAATCAAATCATAGGGAACAAATACCTTAAGATTAAGGTTTCTAAATACTAGGGTATTTCTTAAAATATAAACCCATAAATTCAACCCTACTACATCTTATGATGGACCCTTTAAAAGAAAATTATTATACATACCTCATGGACATCTATCTGTACTGATTAGTATTTTGGTTGCCATGATTATTTGCAACTTTACTATACATTTCATTGATCATTTGCCACCTTCATGACCTTCTTTTAATGAGTCTTCCGAGATATTGTCATTCTATAAAGGGACTTGCTTCTTCATGTGTTCATGAAACCCATGCCTCATTCATAACAAAAATAATCTTCTTTTTCCTTTTTTTACATAAATTACATAGAATTGTGATTAGATATGTCATTATGAAGACCGAACCTAGTTACATATTTCAACATTATTCATCTGTTATTCCATCTTATTATTTATATTTGTGCTTTGCAAGATGTTTCTAGGATGACTCCAACAAGTATACAATCTGTTGGTATAGAGGGTCATGTTATGTCATCTACACCTAGACTAGAACCCCATAACATGCCCTCTACATCAAATGTGGGTCTAGTCAGCATTCTCCCACCAGGACCAGAACAAGTTTCTTTGAGGAGTCTCATAGACTCACAAACAAGAATGTTAAGGCTCCTACCAGATATTCCTGCAATTTTTCAAATCAGACAAAAAATAATTGAACAAATTCAGTTATGGGAAATGTCATTGTTGGAGAGTGTAGGTCCTGCAAGAGATCAACAGGTAAAATTATTTTATTTTTTTTTATAATTTCATTTGTTATGTTTAGGATCATTATTTTAGATATGAAAAATAGTTTCATATTTTGGTTGGGTTCTTAATAGTTCCACAATTTCATTATAAATGCAGGAAGTAAGTGACACAGTGCCTAATGTATCTATAAGGGAACCCTACTCAATCCCCAAGACTACAAAAATATCATCGATGACCACAAAAGGAATGCAAGAAGTTACAATCTTGCTAACTTCAGAAGGAAATGTCTTGAAGGATGAAACAAGGCTGAAATTTTATCACTTTATTTTTCGTCATGCAGAAAAATTATTTGGAAATACCATCCAAATGGATTGGAGGAAACAAGCCAATGCCAAAAAAGAGGAACTATTTAAAGATGTAGTAATAGCATTTGGTAATCCTTGATTTGATAAGGAACTTATTTTACAGATTGCAAGTAAATACATGCACTCAAAGAGGTCCAATTTAAGGACAAAGTTGACAAAAAACTTGATGTATCCACGTCCAGCTTCGATCATAGACCAAGTGACGTGGGATGAACTCATGAAATATGCCAAGTTTAAGAGGAAAGTCCTAAAAAATCCAAACTATACACCATCTACACAAGGATGAGCTAAGAGACGCCTTCGAGATACAAGAAAAGCAACCCAAGCTAGGGTGTCAAAAATTGGATCTAACAAATTAGGCTTTGGTGGATATAATAGTATTCATGGTGGTATGGTAAGTGATATTTCCATCTATTATATTTTATATTTTAGGCAAAGCAACCATGGTCACGTTGAGTTAATTGTATCTTATTAGTTATTTTACCTTATAGATATGATTATCTTTGTTAATGTAGGTTCACCAGTTTCAAAAGGAAGCTTCAGAGGAAGACCTAAAATATGATGTATTACATGGTTCCCAAGGTCTTCACCAACACATGATAAATCGAGGGGAAAAAGTAATTACTGGTTATGGATCCGAGGTTAGTTGTTTATAATAGTATATGAATAATGCAATAAATCAATTGGAGGTTTTAATGTTATTATAAAAATTTAAAGTGTGTTGTGTATTGGAATCAGGTGAAACATCTTAGAGTGAGCATGGGGAGGAGATACAAGCACATGATGATTTGCCTGTTGCACAAAATCATCCAATAGTCATTCCTAAACCTTGGCAGGAAACCATTGTTGAATTTCAATGAATGGGAGACAGAAATAATGAGGAGGATGTTCAATGTGATGAGCATTCCACACCCACAATTAATGTAGCGCCTCCCAAAAAGAGGACAAAAAGGATTGATATGTGTTAAATTTTAATAACTTGAACGTGCATCGCTCTAGCTTCTAAGGAGTGCACTAGGTTGTGCAGGTCCAAACATAAACTAATTATGTGTGCCACAAAACAAATTTTGAAGATAATTTGTTTTTTTGATGAGTACTTACATATTATGGGCATCACTAAGACTGTTGTAGGTCCTAACTTGTATTATTTGTTTGATTATGATCAATTTAATATGCTTATATTTGTGTTGTATGTAGATGACCTGGTCCTAAAAGTTAGCTAAAAGAAATTCTATCCCATGGTGCAAGAAGAAACTCGCAAGTGAAGTTGACATGAAGGACATAAACCTCATGTGTTATTTCTTGGTCTTGGAGGTTTGCCTGAGTTGAGGTGAGGTGGTCCTCGAATAGGGGTAAGTAAGAAATTTAGATTCTAAAGAAGTTTTGGATAATGGAAAATAAACCATAGGCTACTTTTATGATACATATTTTGAAGTTATCAGTAGATTAAGATTCAAATTTGGTTGACTCATTAGTGCACAAAAAGTATATAGGTTCCCAAACATATCTGGTAGAATTTAGCAATCAAATTGTTATGTGCATGAGATCCCTTGTCTCACAAACAAGGGGGGCTCAAACACCAATTTATTGTCCAGCTTGGCTACTAATATATGGTTGAGCTGAGGTTGCTGCAAATATGCTCCATGGTTTGAGGTATGCGAGGTACTTAAAGGGCACACTGGCACAGTGCTTTGAGCTGTTGTGTGCTTTAGTGGATTTTGACAGGGCCAAAGATGTAGGTGGCAGGAAGAGTGACTCATGGTTTTGTTTCAGCTTAGGTTCAAATATAATATCTTTGTTAGGATGGGATACCCATGTGTGCAAGTTGAAGAAGTCCCTTTCTGGGCTAAAGTAGCCTCTTGTGCTTGATACTCATGGATTTATGAGTACTTACAGATTATGGGCATCATTAAGACCATTGCAGGTCCTAAATTTTATTATTTGTTTGATTATGATAAATTTGATATGCTTATATTTGTGTTGTATGTAGATTACCTTGTTCTAATAGTTAGTTTAAAAAACTCTATCCCATGCTGCAATAAGAAACTGGCAAGTGAAGTTGACCTGTATTATTTCTTGGTCTTGGAGGTTTGGCTGAGTTGAGGTGAGTTGGTCCTCGAACACGAGTAAGTAAGCAATTGAGATTCTGAAGAAGTTTCAGATGATGGACAATAAACCCTAGGCTACTTTTATGATAGATATTTTGAAGTTTTCAGTAGATTCAAATTCAGATTTGGTTGATTCGTCAATGTACAAAAAGTAGATATGTTCCCTAACATGTATGGTAGACTTTAGCAGTCAAATTGTTATGTGGATGAGATCCCAATACACTATCCTAGTCATCCCAGCTGTATAATGCACAGTTGTACCGGTGTAACACTAACATAGGCACCAGAAGCTATGCTACTAGAGAGGATTAAAAGTAAAGTAGGATGCTAAGACCTTAATGTCTTTGCATGTCAAACACTATGTTGATACTTATTTCATTATTTACTTTTTAACCATCATATGCTCACCATTTTCGATGATGCAAAATTTTATTCTCCTTTTCCTGTTTCCTAGGGCATATTACTAGAGATCCTAGAAGAGTTAATCGCTTCCAGGAAAAGAGCCAAGGCAGACCTAAATTTGGTGAACTAAGTGCTTCCTATGTTCATGTTACATGCTTGTATTTTTTCCACTTAGCATATCAGTTGTTAACTTCCTGTAATCTTGTTTAGGAGGCTAAACATCCTTTTGAAAAGGTTATCTTGGATGGCCGACAATTGGCTTTGGTAATTACAACTTTGTCAAATATGTATTAATTATGGCTTGGACATGGAATAAAAGTAAAACTAGGTATGCTGGTGAAACGCATAAAATAGTTTTGACTGTGTGCACTTGCAGATGAGTGCGAATTCAGTTTATGGGTTTACTGGTGCCATTGTTGGGCAATTGCATTGTTTGGAGATTTCATCGAGTGTGACGAGCTATGGTAATTTCACAGTTCTTCCATGGAAAAAAAACATTAAATCCATGGACACCTTGATTCTCCCCTTGTTTTTCCTAGTTTTAATGTTATTGGTGCTTCTTTTACTTACAAGATAGAGATTCTTGCAGTCCTCTCTTATTCTATTATGCATGTATCAGCCATTCACATTGATTATTTTTGGGCATCAATTATATCCATGTAATTCTTTTCTTCCTCCTGGCATAATGTTTTGGGTATGAACTATGATTGACAATCTTGTACAAATAAGATCGAGTTCTTGAATTTCATTAATTAGTCATGTGTACTCTTATTATATTTTGATTACAAGTCCAGTTTGATCTTTTGACACATTCTCTGTTCCATTAGACAATATTGATTTTACGTATTGTTTTAAAATTTCATATCATTAATCATCTCATTTTTTTCCACCTCTCAGGCCGTCAAATGATAGAGCATACAAAGAGGCTAGTTGAAGAAAGGTTCACAATAGTTGGTGGTTACCAACACAATGCTGAGGTAGGATATTATTTAGCAACTAAAGGCATTTGTAACCTTTGAACTGGATCAGTAATGACAGGAAATACACTTGTTTAATTGGTGATAGTCCAAGTTCTTGAAATCATAGTGAGGGATCTAATCCTAACCAACATTTCTACTGTAAAGCTTGATATTATATTTTTATATTTGAATCTAGGTTGTATATGGAGATACAGATTCAGTTATGATATAGTGTGGTGTACCAAATATAGAAGAGGCCATGAATCTAGGGAGGGAAGCCTCAGATTATTTTAGTGGTACATTTACAAAGGTACAATGTCAAGAATTTTAAATATCCATGAAGCCTATAGAGTTGTTAATGATATTTTTGTAGGGATGAATGTTTTAATATCACCTTTCCTTTTAAAACTAATCTTCTTTTGACATTACACTTCCATAAGATCTTTGTAAATATGCACAGGACACGATGATCAGTTATGCTTTTCTGTGGTTTATTTGCATCTGTTTGGTGCATATTTGGCAACTAATCAGTGTGTTATTTAACATATGCTTTTATGCAACCTATTAAACTAGAATTTGAAAAAATATACTACCCATACTTGTTGATCAGCGAGAAAAGATATGTTGGATTGTTATGGACAAAGCTATATGCTTATGACAAAATGGATACTAAAGGCGACAAACCTGATCTTTTTGTTTCAAATATATGCCTTAGTGTTTGTGAAGGCTCAAAATGCTCTTAGAAAAATAATTTATTTGATGCCTTCTTAATTATTAAATATTCCTGATCTTTTAAATATTCCATATCAACATGCAATGAAACAGTGTGAAGGGACAATTTCCTGCTGGTGAAGAACTTGTTTACAGAGTGCCTTCACAAAATACTCATTGATCGTGACATACCTGGTGCAGTGCAATATGTCAATAACACTATTTCTGGCTTGTTAATGAACATAATGGATATGTCACTTTTGGTGATAACTAAGGTGAGAACAATAAATCCTTCTGCATGTTTATGACGAAACTTGTTTGACCATTTTTTACTTTTGAAATGGAGAAAATATGATAGGTGGAAGAGGAGATTTACATTGCGAGCAAGTCACTTATTACATATTCCTGGTTTCAAGTGTTGGAAGTATATACTATATACCTAGTTGGGGCAGGCCATGGAAGTTTCCTTTTTAAGTCTATCATGTTTCTTCTCCCTACATTATGTACTTGGAAGGGATTCAGTCAATATTTACTACTAGAAATGGGAGGAAGAAGTGTCAAGGAAGGCTCTTATAAAGTTGAAGAGAATCAAAACATGACAATATATAATATATCTGCATTTTTAATCTCATCCTGAGAAAAATTGATTACTGTTTAGCTGTGGCAGAAATAGATGTTTGCAGGTCATATCCTTTCTCAAGGCTATCAGCATATTCTTAAGGGAATTGTTGTTTGCCTATGCTAACAATCTCTTTGTTGAGTCAGGGTCTAACAAAGACTGGAGATGACTATGCAGTCAAGGCAGCACACGTGGAACTAGCTGAGCGCATGCGGAAGGTAAATACTCGAAATAACTTCTCAGAACAAGTATAATGAATGGTGCAATGCCTTCTAGTTCCATTTCAATCCTATCTCTCTATTTGTATTACTGCAGTGCATCTAAAGACTCTTGTAATATTTTTCTTTTTATTGACAATGAGTCCATTGTTGGATTTTTTAAATTGATGTCATCTTTTAAAGCCAAGTTGCCCCTAGTTTACAGAGGGATGTTGCAACTGCTCCAACTGTGGGTGATCTTGTTCCATATGTCATCATAAAGGCTGCAAAAGGTGCCAAGGTAATAATTAACCCTTTCTGTGCTCAGCATAAGTCTCGATATTGCACTAAAAAATGGTTATTTTAATTATTTTGTTATGTTTTATTTGGAGGCATAATTTAGAGAGGGATTATGGATATAATGACTAATGTGTCTACTTGGGCTCAGGCATATGAGAAATCTGAGGATCCAATTTACGTACTGGAGAATAATATCCCTATTGATCCACAATATTATCTAGAGAATCAACTGAGCAAGGTGAAAGACCAAAGCATCATCACTTGCAATTTATGCTCTTTTTGAAAATTTCACCAGTCTTTCAAATATATCTTGATAGATAGTAATTCTTTCCAGCTAAGTGTTTTTGATTAGTGCCTGTTTTTGCTCTGTAGCTGTCATTGACAATATTTGAGCCCATTTTGAAGAATGCAAGCAAGGAGCTTCTTCATGGTAGTCACACACGAGCAGTTTCCATATCAACTCCTTCAAATAGTGGAATTATGAAATTTTCCAAGAAACAACTCAATTGTATTGGTTGTAAAACACCTATCAGGTATTTAGTTAATACAAGTAGAGGGTGTTCTACATGTGGTTTCCTTGCTTATAGTAGTGCACAATTGAGAGTAACTATTATTTCAGTTTGGTGCTTTAGAAAGCTACTAGGGTTCATCTTTTTGATGTGGAAAAATCTATGAGGTTGCATGATTCCATGCCTGCTCTCCTTGTAAGAAATTGTCTAGCTTTCTTATAATAAGAATGTCTGGTTAGGTTGCTTCATACTGAAATTCATGATGTTACCTGATTTCATGTTGCCATTGCAGCAAAGAAGATCAGACACTTTGTTCACATTGCAAAGGAAGAGAAGCAGAATTGTATCAGAAAACAGTTGCAAATGGTAAGTTGGTATTCTAATACCATTACTCTTTATTTGGAGAATTTAAAGTAGGCCTTGTGTCTATTGTTCTCACCTAGATTTTCTATCATATGCCACTAATATTTGATTAATGTCAGCGAGGGAATTAGAAATGCTCTTTGGTAAACTATGGACACAATGTCAGCGGTGCCAAGGCTCTCTGCACCAAGATGTTATTTGCACAAGGTTTAAGAATGCTATATTTCAAGTATTACATTTTCATGACATGATTTAAATTTACATTATGGATGTATTTTGTAACATTTGTGTGATCATGTATTTGTTTTTAATTAATAGGATGTTTTTTTTTTTTTTTTTTACAATTGCTATCTCTTTTATACTTACATTGATGTCCTATCCTTATTGCAGTCATGACTGCCCAATATTTTATCGTAGGAAGAAATCTCAGAAAGACCTAAATGAAGCAGAGGTGTAACTAGAGCACTCGCGGTTTTGAGAATGCTACCTGTGTAGCTTGCAAATTTTTGTATTATCGAATATTTTTGCCTTCCTGAATTTTCTCTCGTGTATGTTTCTCTGATTTAATGGACCAGGGAATTTATTTGGTCCCTAAATCAGGATGAGCATGGTTTATTTATTGTACAGTAATTATCAAGTCCTTGTTATTTAATGTTAACCAGTTCGATATATATTTTCTCCTTGCAAATGAGATGGAGAAAAAGTCAAAATGGATACATACTTCCCAAGGCACACCCTATAAATGCAATGTGCATTCATATCCCAAATTTTAGGAGAGCACACACTATAAAACATAGATATGTAGGCTTACATATGTATATCCAGACATGCATATAGTTGAATGGATGGATGGATGGATAGGTAGATAGAGAAGGATACACAGATAGATTGGGAGGAGCAAATCCAAGTGAGAGAATGATGCAAAAGGATAGGCACTATGCATAAAAAATCCATCATATTTCTCCCTCTTTCAACAATTTATGTTAGTTTGAAAACTTTACCTGTCATTGCATGATTGCACCCATCAAATGAATAATCCGATGATGATTTGACAATTATACCACAAAATTAAAGGGTTTATATTAGAAAGGCCCTTGGAACATTTCTCCCCATCCTCAAAGCAAATTCAGATTCCCATATGTCATCTTCATGATACTAATTAGAACGCTTAGATGACCAGCCTTAGCAATCATGATTCACAATGATCATGGATAGAGCTGAACCAACCATCTATTGATTTGTATATCAATATTTGTCTGGCTAGTATATTGGATATAAAGTTCCTTGTGATGCTCTGTTCAACAAAAGTCATGCTACCACTCATATCTTTGGGCATTTTATAATAAAGTGTGCTACTTGAAGCATACATTTTCTGACTTTCAACTTCTTGTGCACAAGAACATGGCCTTACCTATAGTGCCATTTTAACTTTTACGAAGTTGTCTATTCACATTTATTAGCAGGATTTTGGTTAACACCTTTAGGAGAAATCAAACTTGTTGCATTTTTTACATAATGGTGTGCATAAATCAACTAGGGTTGTATGAAATTATAATTATATTAACCTTAAGGTGAAAGAATTTTGTGCACCAAGAAAGGTTAGACTAATTGTTTTCAATACAGATGATAAAGTTTGCGTGATGGTCATATAGCCTTTAGGGTGTATTTTAGTCATGCACATTTATAAAGTACGTGGTACCACAATGGTACTTTGCTGCTATGTCCCGGTACCCTTTTGGAAGGAAAGACAATAAGGATGAAAGGAGGGTCATCGACAAGCAGCAACGGCAACCACCAGAAAGCTCTCGAATACGTAAACTCCATTCCGGAACCGTTCCGTGAGAAGAGTGAAGATAGAAAGACTAGCCAAGAAAACCAACCCTCAAGGCATTGCATTGCACAACGAGGAGATCTTCTCCTACAATGGGGCCAAAACAAGAGGCCTCGTGGTTACAGAGCATAATACAGAAGCGTGGTTGACAAATCTTCTATTCAGGCTAAGAAAATTATTTAGATCGATAGACATAATCGAAGGCATGACCAACACACATTCAAAATGATTTTAATTATTTTTTTTAAATAAATTTTTATATTCTCTCTAGAGAGACAATAGTTTGAATTATGGACAATTTTTTTTTTTTTAAAATAATTTTTTTATATTGTCTCTAAGAGAGACAATAGTTTTGAATTATGGACATTTATTTTTTTTAAATAAATTTTTTTATTGTCTCTACAGAGACAATAACTTGAATTATTGGAACATTTAATTTTTTTTAAATAATTTTTTTATTTGTCTACAATAGTTTGAATTACGGACATTTATTTATTTTTAAATAATTTCTTATATTGGTCTCTAGAGAGACAATAGTTTGAATTATGGACATTTTTTTTTTAAATAATTTTTTTATTGTCTCTAGAGAGACAAATCAAATTGTCTTTATCGAGACAATAATAATATGTATTCTATATTGTCTTTATAGATACAAATTTTTGAGACATTATATTTTGAGACACCCGCTTAGAGACAATATTAAACACAATACACAAGTTTCATTTTGTCTTAAGTTAAGACGATTGAGTCAAATATTGTCTTAAATATTGTCTTAAAGCCCCCCTACATGTAGTAGTGTTTCCTTCCTAGGCTTCCCCCTTTGAGATAATTCATTTTATCTCAAATGAAAAAAAGGTAACTGATTTTGTAATTATCTAGTAAAAGAGTTTTTTTTATAATCTCAAGGTTCCCTGAGTGAATTCGAAGATTACCTTCACTATTTTTTTTTGTTAAGCTTGGCAGGTCCATTCCATTTTCTATTACATAATAAGCAAGTTTACACCACACAGATTAACTAGGTGGCCTCAACTCTCCTCGAAGGGAAACCAACTCTCTTGGCCACTGGTTAGTGTTGTAATCCATCCAAAAACAATATTGTTTCGATCATTCCATCCAACCTAGATACGTCTCTATCTCATCTCCAAACACTACATAACTGTAAAACTGACATTTGCAACATAAAAATTAAAAGCTAACCACATAGAGCAAAATTATGCATGGGGATGAGTCTAGTCCTCCTGTTCCTCTGAGGCAGATGCCATGGGAGTTGGATCCTCATCTCATGCCTCTAGCATGTCATACAACTTGAGAATGCAAGGGATGTGGTGGTCAATTATGTCCATCTTGATGTCCTATTCATGCAACTAAAAGATAATTTTCTTCATATCCTTCTTATAATTCGGCATTCCTTGAACTGTCACTGCCATACCCATGGATATCTTCTCCATTGCCTTGCCTAGTAGACTCTTCATTAAGCAATACAAGTACAATGTTTGTATCAACTGTGTGATTCTCCCTCGGGTGTTCCCTGGATTCAGAACATCGGTTTCTTGCTTTACCTCCTCTTCCCATTCTTCCAACAATTTTCAAAAGCCAACATCTATCCCCTCAAGGTAAGCCTATGTTGCTTCAGTGATGAGGTTTTGTGCGACCCCTACAAATTTTCAACATGCTCAGCCTCTTATATGTCCGGGAAGCCGAGCCTCTCTTGTTGCGCCCATGTCCTCTTGCAGCATGGGCCATGACCTATTTACCAAAACACTATAGACACCCAAAAAAAGTTAGATTCAAATTCATAAATTTTTTAATAGACCATCTTGCGTGTTCAGGCTTTTCCTCTCCTCCATTTTTCACGGCATACATGTAGGGGTGGGCCGAAGCTCGCAGATCCTAGAGGGGAGGTCTTTGACCCTTACCCTGTGGCCCGTCATTGTTCCCTTCCCCCTTATTATGGATTATATGTAGGTCATCTTGCCCCGTCTCAAGTTGAGCCCATAGGACCTCCTTCATTCTAGCAGTATGCTTGCACTGGTTCCATATCTTTGCTCCCTCAGCTCAGATCGGAATGGTTGTGCCTCTAAGGTCCCTACGGCTAGTTTTCCACTTAATATTCCTGGCCTTGCCATCAATCCCATGTGGTTTCTAGCTATCCCAGCAGTTTCTTCACAGACTACACTCATGGCTGTGACCCGAGCCCCCTACCACCGACTTCCCCCTGCCACTCTCTACAGCCTCGGACTGCCACCATCTTTCGCTCTTGCGTTGCACGTCAAATGACCTTGCCTACTCCACCACCCTGCATTATCTATTATCCTGCCACCTTTCCCACTTCCCCAAGAGCCATTCATGCCTAGGGACACTGCACCCATTTCCTTAAGCATGTGGGGGACTATGGTAATAAGTGTCTAGGTACTAAGCATGGCTACCCCCAAGCTGTCTCGATTAACAACCCGCATCTCGACTAGGAGCATGAGTTGCTGGGCTCCTGTTTTCATGGCTATGTCTAGAATCATGGGCCAATGTTACCTACACAGGTTTAAATGTTGCATCCTAGGGTAGGATTGTCCATTTCTTTTCTAGCCTATCGTGTTGATGATTGCACCCCCAATTAGCCAGGAAGTAGACCCCTTTGTTTCCATCTCTCCTAACATGATTGACTTGTATATAATCAAATTTGGGGATGATTTTACTTATCACTTGGATGAGTCTTGCAGTCCTCGAGCTCTAACTGAGTTTATCCGACTTAATGCCATTGTTTAGTTTTGCCACTGTACTTATGACCAAGCTTGAATCTCCTTCCACCTCTAGGTTTCGATATCCAATTCTGATAACTATTAGGAGACCCTGTCACAGTGTACCAAACTCCACCTCATTCTTACCGGCTATCTCGCAGCTTTCTGCATAAATAAGCCGGGTGTTATCCTGGGGATCTTGGAAGAGGCCACCTAGCGTGCCTCACGAGGGTTTCCTTTGGACACCCCACCAAAGTGAAGTTTCATGAAGAGTTCTTATGGGAGTGGAGGTCATACCCGTCTTTCTTGTCTTCCATGCTTTAGTAGCAATCATCCATGGGGTTGATCATTGTTTCTTCCCTGCTATGTGAATTATTGTTGTTTCACTAGAAAGATGAGGTTCGAATTCCATTGATTCTTATTCCTTTTGGATTGAATCTTCTGATTTTTTAGAATATGATCTTATGGATTGAAGCCATGATGAACGCCATGTAAGTTCGGGAGAGGAAAAAATAGGGTGCTCAACTCCCACTCACAACCACCTTCAAACCTCTTTAAGTAAACAGTTGCGGCTCCTCAAGAGTAACATTCCACCCACACTGAATGTAAAACCTACTAGATCCAAAGAAATAGGAGGGTCAATGGTAGAATGGACTTCTTTATATAGAGTAGTGAGTAGTGAGTATCTTTAGAGTGCCCAAAAATACGTGCTTGTCTATTGAATCTATATGTGGCTAGTGAGTAAACTTTCCCATCTCTACCTCGTTTGGGTAGCAAACTGCTAGCGTATAGTAGGCCATCTGTCCATACAACTATTCATGCATGGACGAAGAGAGAAGTCGCTCGAGAAAGGAAAATAGCTTTGGATGTGGAGAAGCTATGAGTTGAGGAAAAATAAGAGTTTGGGGGGGATACATGTGAGTAGAACTCCTTCTTTCCTCATGATTCCATTACCCCTTTGCTATTGCAAGATGAACCTACCCACCTTTATTGAAATGCTCCTAGAGTAACCTAGTTATTGATATGGTCCAACCACTAATAATATACACACAATATACAAGCAATATTGTTTCTCGCAAAGAGCACCAGGATTGTTTTACCACAATATTCTTTCTTGCAATGAGCAACAAGATTGTTTTACCGCAATATTCTTTCTTGCAATGAGCAACACGATTGTTTTATCGCAGTATTCTTTCTTGCAATCAACAACATGATTGTTTTACAACAGGCACATAATTATTAAAACAGGAAAAGGTGCCGTGAAAATTTGAGTGTGCGCTAAGGGTTTTGCCAATGCCAATACTATCATCAAAATCAGAATCACTCATATTGCCAATAGTGTCATCAAAATCAAAATAATAACTCATATCTCGGAACATCCCTCCCTTTCTAACATATTTCTGCGAGCCCGAGTGAGGCGTTCCAATTGTGGGGTGGCCACCAACTTTTAGTCAAACTTATTGTGGATGGTCAAACTAACTTATTTAATAATACATTTACTAAGGTATACATTTAATATCTAAATAGGATAGTTGCTATACATTTAATATCTAAATAGGATAGTTGCTCCAAAATTGAAATAGTCTATAAAATTTCATTTTAATTTTTTCACTATATATTTAGTTATTTTAACAATAATGTAATTTTTCTAGATATATACTTATATTTTTGCCAATCTTCAAAAATAAAAAGAAAATAAAAGCCTTGAATCCATTGCAATAAAAAGAAAATAAAAGCTTTGAATTCATTGCAATAATAATAATGTCAGTGTAGCCATAGGCATCCACACAACAGAAAAATCAAATCTGGAGAAAGAATTGGTTTCGACTCTAAAACATGTGCACCTTTGTAACATATCGAATTGGTCTCCACTCTAAAACATGTGCACCTTTGTAATATATGCCACACTGATTATGCCAATCACGCTAATACCATGGGCGGTTTACATCAACCCCACCCTCCAGATATCCCAGCTGTCATTCATTTGGAGCCCTTGGGAAACCCACCTGGAGATCGACGGTGTAGAAGGAATTTGCAGATCCTACCGTCAGGAGGCAAGCGGGTAGTTAGCGTAACCACTGCCTCACTGTTGCGGCGTCCTCCTTCGATCATTTGCAACACACTGCCAGAACCATGGCTCTCCAGACCTGCAACACTTGTGCGAGAACCATGGCTCTCCAGACCTGCAACACTTGTGCGAGAACCATGGCTCTCCAGACCTGCAACACACTGCCAGAACGATGGCTCTCGAGAGCTGCAACACTTGTGCCAGAACCATGGCTCTCCGGACCTGCAACACACTGCCAGAACCACCATGGCTCTCCAGAGCTGCAACACTTGTGCCAGAACCATGGCTCTCTGGACCTGCAACACACTGCCAGAACTCTTCTAATTTAGAACTAAATTTACCCTAGAATATATCATACCCTAGTACCTTGTAGGCTAGAATATATCATACCCTAGTAACTCTTCTAAATTTTCTGTAAGAAATGAATGTAATTCGCGTGTGTGTGAGAAATATAATCTTTTCCGTTTTCCAGTTGGTTACTGTTGTAACTACTTGCATCACTAATCATTCAATTTGGCAGCCTCGGACTGCTACCACCATGTAGCTTGGTCGGAGGCTAACCCTAGTTTCCTCGAGGAGTTACTACCTAATTTGCCTTCTGTTTCCCATGAACTCTCAATTTCCCCCCTTATTTACCACATGATCGGCCTTTCCTTTAATATTAAGGTTCCTTAAACAACATATCTATTTACCTGATTCTATTTCTATTTCTATTTACCTGATTCACACTATATTTCTATTTACCTGATTCAGTACTCTAAACAACTTGTTTATTATAATAAACAGGGAGGCAAACATAATTATAGTTAGTAGAAGTAGACATAACAAATCATAGTTTTGGGATCTTCAAAAATAAATAAGTAGAAGTAGACATAATCATAGTTTTTTGATGTTGAGAAATATAACGAACTAAAGGAAATACGTAGACAATATGAACAAACACAAAGTAGTTGAAGTATGAGAAGTAAAGAATTGCGTATGCGGCCATGATAGATTTCACAGGTGGCCTATCAAAGCGTGAAGAGAAGGAGTCCAAACAAACCAAAGCTCTGAATTCATTGCAATACTAATAATATCAGGTCAAAGCTCTGAATTCACTGTAATAATAACAATGTCAAAGCTCTGAATTCATTGCAATAATAATAATAATGTCAGTGTAGCCATAGGTATACAGCATTGATTAGAAAATTCAAATATGCAGAAAGAACTGGTCTCCACTCTAATTAAAACATCATGTGCACCTTCAATTCAGGGTGAGCTTTTACGGAGCAGTGCATTATTATTTACAGTTTTACTTCATTAGTCCGGAGAACTTCAAATATGAATAAACATAACGATTTACAATCAGACCAAAGAAAGAATTAAGCACTATTAGCGTGCACAATTGAATTTAACCAACCAATTCCAATTCGGCCCGTTTCATTTTGTTTGAAAAGACTATACAGGAAAATTTCATCGCTGAAAAAAGCATTCTAAAGAATGGGGCTGGGGCCGCCGATGGAGTCTGTTGATTCTTTTACTATGGCTACGGAGGCGCCGCCGATGGACTCTGTTGATTCTTTTACTATGGCTATGGAGGCGCCGGCGATGAGTCTGTTGATTCTTTTATTATGGAGGCTCCCGCGGGACAAGCCAATTCTCCAATATAGCACGGCCGGCTCTTCGTGATCTTTTGTAGACCAACAAGAATGTCACGACCGCCAGTACTATGAGTAGTACTAGAGCGAGTGACACACTAATGACTACCGTCCGGAATTTCAATGCGTTCTTGGGGCAGGATTGGTATCCGTTGTCGCACAGTCCAGAATTAAAGAAAGCCGCGCGACCAAATTTCTTGACGTCCGCGTCATTGGCTCTTCCGGAGAAGTTATTGTAAGAAACATTCAGAAATTGCAACTTGTGGCCGGTATCAATTGTGAATGGCCCAGAGAGATTATTACAGGAAATATCGAGATAGAGTAAGGAACTAATTCGAGCTAGAGAATCGATAGTTCCATTGAGATTACAACCGGAGAGATCCAGGTATAGAAGCCTGCTTGAATTCTTCTTTCTTCGGAGCACTAGTGGTGAATTAATTGAAAGCAAACTATTTCCAGCCAGAGAAATCTTGGTGACGCTCTCCAAAGTGAGCAGTTGAGCAAGTACCTTGTTACCCATAATCTTGTTGTGGGATAGGTCGACAACCTTAAGTTTTTGAAAGCTTTCAAGATTCAGCGTGTTGTCGAATGTACGGAATCTGTTATAAGACACGTTCACCGTGTGTAACGCTGAGAATCTTGGAAAGACGTTGAAGTTGAGGGTTCCTCCCAATGCGTTGCTCGCCAAATTTAGGTACGTGAGACTTTTCATCTTCCATAGGTCCTCTCCTAAACGCCCCGAGAGAGAATTGTGTGAGAGGTCGAGCGTTTCAATGGAAATTGCAAGGTTTGCTGTTTGGCTATTACTGATGATTCTCTTGTCTAATCTTCCTGGACTGGTAGCCGTTGGCCGAAGCGCGTCCAGAAAGATTAGACAAGAGAATCATCAGTAATAGCCAAACTGCAAACCTTGCAATTTCCATTGAATATTGCAAAACTTTAAATACAGCCGTTCCTTAGCTTTCGGATGTAAAGGCTGTTCTGCAAACAGGATCAACATGATCAGGATTATTTATATCTTTATTTGTGTGCAATTAAAGAAAGATGCTGACAAAAAATAATGGTACCTACGCCTACCTCACTATTCTTTCTCAGAAACAGGAACACGATTGTTTCACCGCAGTACTATTTTGTTTGACCGCAGTAGTATTCTTTCTCGCAAACAGGATTATTAAAACAGGCACAGGAACAGTAGTACTCTTCTCGCAAACAGGATTGTACAGGCACGGGAGGAATATTAAAACAGGAACGAAAATTTGAGTCCGCGCTTAGGGTTCTGCCAATGCCAATACTCATCAAATAATATCAAAATAACTGATATTGCCAATACTGTCATCAAATAATAACTGATATCTCCTAACTTCCCTCCCTTTTTAACATATTTCAGCCCCAGCCAGCTAGCCGTTCCAATTGTGGGCCCGCCACCAACGTCTAGTCAAACTTATTGTGGATGGTCAAACTAATTTATTTTACTAACTTTTAATATCTATAAAATTTCATTGTAATTATTTCACTATATATTTACTTATGTTAACAATAATGTAATTTTTCTTGATATACAATTTTTTATTCTTCATATACAATTTTTTTATTTTAATAATAATGTAATTTTTTGTGATATACAATTTTTTTTTACTATATATTTACTTATTTTAACAATATTGTAATTTTCTTATATATCTTTTTTTTTTTTTATTTTTATTATCTACCATCACCACAAATTACTGTTACAAAATTTAGATAATTTTTTTTATAATAAATTATATAGATTTTCAAATTATATCTTTCTATATTTTTTGGGTATTCTCCGAATCAATTTTCCTTTTTTTATAATAATATATATATATATAGGCTTATTCTCAATATCAATCTGCTCTTTTCACAATTTGGTTAAAGTTTCAATTTCTCCAATAACATATTCCTGTTTTTATTAATAATATATATATTCATTTTAATGTTAAGTGGAATGAAAGTTTCTTTTTAATATTATGAAAAAAAATTAGTTTTTGTATTTCAATTCCTCCAATAGCATATTCCTAAAATAGAGTTAGCATTTGTATTTCTTAATACAGGTTTAATTTGTACTTTCTCTTCTCAAGTTTTCCATAAAGCTTATTAATTCCTTCAACTAAGATGGATTAGATGATCCTATAGTATAAATATTTAGTAAAAAAGACTTGAGTTTGAGTAGATTAAAACAATGATAACTATTCGCATCATATAGTGATTTTGAAAGATGGATTATATTAAACTAATTTTAAATTATATATTTGATTTTTTTATTAACAAATAATTTATTTAATATTTAATTCACAATTGTTTTTTGTTTGTTTTGTTTTTTTATTATTTATTTTTATTCTTTATTTTTTTTATCTTTATTTAATTCAGTTTTTTTAACTATATTAATCTATTTGTTAAATGTTTAAGATTCATTTTTATGTTTAGGTTGATAAGCATTTATTATTTTTGAAATAAGATGGAAGAGGGTGATATATCTAATAGTTGATTTTATTTTGGATGGTGGAGATATATATAATAATTGTGTCTTCTTTTAATCTTTGTAATCCAATAATTTGTTAATTATGAGATTAGAAATGTCTATATAATTGTGAGGTGAGAGTTGCCCAATGAATGGTGATTCTTATCAATGTTTACCATATGTTACTAATTATGCTTAGTATGGGGTTAAAAAATAAATTTGGTTCAATTGAGAAAAAATAATAAAAATAATAAATCCATGACAATGATTCCTCTTGAGTTGACGGTTGCTAAGATGACTTTCATCCAATTAAGAAAAATAATAAATCTATGACAATGATTCCATGTGAGTTAAGGGCTGTTATGACAAGCCTCAACTAGAATGTTATTGCATAGTTTAGTACCATTGAGGGTTTGTTGGAAGAAATTAAATCCAATATGAGGGTGAGGTAAAGGTGTCCCTTGTCACTTAACATTTTTGGCATATACATTGATAAGCTAGGAAAGTGTTTGGAAGATGCAGGTTGTATGCTCATGCTTGTAAACAAGCCTAAGAATAAACTCCATGAACAAAAAATGATTGCATTGATGTTGAATTCATTCATTCATACAAAAGTAAGGTAGCTACTAGTCAACTTTTTCTCAGTGACTTATTAACAGAAAGGTAAAACTAACAATTAACTAATATGGTACAAAATAATCTCAAAGCATTAGCTAACATTCCCCCCTTAATTAATTTCAAGGGACATTTGACATGCCAATTAACATAATGATTTTTTCAAACTTTCCACGTCATAGTGCTTTGGTAAAAATATCTTCGATCTTCTGCGAAGTAGGAAAATGTGTAAGATGAATGGCTTTGGCCTCTACATAATGTCGAATCAAGTTATATTTGGTGTTGACATGTCTGCTTCGATCATGAAATTTAGGATTCTTGGCTAATTGAATTGCAAAAGAGTTGTCAATGAATAGAGGAGATGAAGTTTTTTGTTTCTTATGCAAATATTCAACTATTTTGCGAATCTAAATTATTTCTTTGTAGGTTGTGTTGCTGCAACATAATTTACTTAAGTGGTAGAATTAATAGGAACATATTGCTTTCGTGATCTAAAAGTGATAGTTGTTGATTCAAGGTTCATCAAATAACCAAAATTCGAGAGCCCATGCTCCTTATCTCCGTCAAAATATGAGTTTGAATAACCAATGTAACTGAAGTTTGAAACTTTGGAATATTTGATGCCATATGACTGAGTACCTTCTAAATATTTGAGCACTCATTTTGCTGCGATCCAATGGCCTTCAAGGGTCTGATGCATAAGCATGGGAAGTATTACTACAACAAAAGTTATGTGAGGACGAGTAGTATTAAGAAAATTTAAACTTCCAAAAAGATTATTGTACTTTGTTGCATGATCATTTGAAGCGATCTTTATGTTCTACTCCATTGGAGTAGAAAAATGATTACAATCTTGCATTCCAAATTTACTCAACAATTCTCCAATATACTTTTTCTAAGAAATAAAAATATTCCTAGCTTTTTGATCAACTTAAATTCTGAAATAGTAATGAAGTAAACACAAATATGTCATATAAAAAAAAAACTTATTTCTCACTCTCTTGTACACTTAGAGAAATCTTGGAGAATTCTTAGAGCACATTGGATTTGGAGAAATAATGCAAAGGAAAACAAGAAAGAGCAGGGGGACAATGGGATCAGTAGCTACTGCTGGATTGTTTTGCAGGTATCCAGTTGCATGTATGATTTATTTGCTAGGTTTGACATGCATGGTGTATGCATGTGGTTATTTTTTTATGATTTGTCACTCACACAGAGGATTTCCTCAATTGATAGTGGTTTTTCCTAGTCTTGTCATTTCCTCGATAATCATGGTGTCATGGGTTTTCCCATTTGTTTATTTTTATTAGTGCCCATGTTCCTTATGGCTATGGGCTGAGTTATTACTTCCTAGAGCCTTTGTTGGACAAACGCTTTGGACACCCTCAAACAACTTGGGTTGAGTCACTAGTCCTAGAAGCTTTGGTTGGACAAACGCTCTAGAGCCCTTAGTGGGTTGAGTTACTAGTCCTGTAGCCTTGGTTGGAAAAACACTGGATCTCTACGATAGTTGAGGGTTGAGTTACTAGTCTTGGAGGTGGGTTGGAAGAAATTATCTTGAGCCCTGGATAATATAGGCAGAGAATGATTTGTTGATGTCAGTTATGTTTGACTATGAGGTGGAATCACTGGTTGAGGGTTGAGGTGGCTTAGCCTATGGAAGCCTTGTTTTGGTTTTGCTTGGTTTATTCCATGAGATCCCATATAAATGCTTGGAATATGGCATGGGGATGATTGGCTGAAAGGTATATTTTGTTAAGCCCAATCTATGGTTATGTGGTACCCGAAAATCCCTAACTTGGTTGGATTTTGCATATGTTAATAAGAGTTACTTTCTCTTGTATTTTATGAGAAAATGTACTTGTTATTATGTGACTTTGATGGTTGTTATATCATTGTTATTATTCTGGTTATATGTTGGTTATAAGCATGGTTTCATGACAAATTCTAATTATGGCTTTTACCATGTTCTGATGGGTAAATGATAGATGATTGAATGAATGATCTAATAAATCTTAGGGAAATTATTATGAGAGGGCATTAGAGCATTCTTGATTATTCTCTCGTGAGTATTGAATTAGTAAACATATATGTGTTTATAAGTTACATGTATTATGCCCACAAATTGTTTGTATAAATGAGTAATTGGGACCTCTAACTTCACATGGTTGTAACTTTGGCATACGATTTCCTTTTGACTATCATAATACCTCATTTCGAATATCTCCATGAGGAGACCAAAAAAAGATTAGAAAATTGATCTCACACTTTTCCGATCTCTTTGCTCTCATTGAAAATGTTGTTTAGGCCCTCAAAACAACCTCAGAAGTTTAGAACCCAAAAAACTTCCAAAAATAGAAAGCTATATTAAATTTAAGGAAACAAAACTAAAATGAAATAGCATTGGGTCAAATCAGGATGATAACAGTGTGATCATGCGTCACTGGGTGTTTGCAGTTAGTTTTCGACACGTGGACTCATTTTCCATAAGTGCATCTTGGAAATCAGGTCTCGCATAGTAACTCTCATCTCATGTTTACCTTGACAAGCTTGTGGATTTGGGTAAGTGTGGGAGGGGCGGTTACACGATAAATGTTTTTTTCTAAGTTTCCAAAACTTGTGATTTATATATCAACAAATAAACCGAAAACATCCTCAAGTAGTCATCAATAAAAGTCAGCATATACTTATTACCATTGGCATGTGGAACATGCATAGACGCACATAAATCAGACTTTAGGAGACCTAACTTCATGGAAGCTCTAGAAGTAGAGTTATGAAAATGTTGCTTACAATGTTTTCCCAAAATACAAGGATCACATGGTGTAAGTTTTCTTGCAATAGTAGGAATCCCTTTAGTGCCTTGTTGACCAGAACGAACAATGCCACAACAAACTAGAGGATAGAGTATCACTTTGTTGAGTTAAATGCGTAGAGTTGAATGTATAACTTGTAGTTCCTTTGAGTTTCAAGAGTTTTTCTTGTTCAACACTAGTCATAGTAATCATATTATCAGGTCCTCTATTGATTTCAATAATAACATCAAATCTATGCATAGAATTCCCTTGCTGCTCTAAGGGCAACAATATGGTGATTTACAATACTTGTAGTAGTCACTGTCTAAGCCATTACTGGGAACTTACAATGTACAATGGAGAGAACAGTAGGGTGAATTTCTCGCATAGGTGGTAGCCCGAGCCCAAAAGCTTTCCGCTTCCAGCAGACCCTACTCTCCCACGCTCTTGCCAAGGGAGAAGCACAAAACAATGATTTCTAGTACAAAATTTGAGGGACTCCCTCCCTTCTCTTCCAATGCAGGCCATTTGACCCAAATAGAGAAACAACTTCCACAACCTAGAGCCCATTTACATTACAGACAGAAGAAGGATTTAAGAAAATATTTGGGCTTACACCATAAGTACTTTCCCACGTAGCTACACCATCGTAGAACCACAATTATGCTCTCATAAAGAATTCCACCAAGGATAACATCATGGGAGTTGGCTTTACAACGTATAATATTGGTCTATGATAGACAGAGAAAAGACCACGACCCTTCCTCGGGAAATACAGTGAAGCAAAACCCAGCTGTGATGATGTTGGTAGCCCATCCCCAAACCGCAGTATTGTTAAGCCAAGCTAGGAGAGGAGAGTCTCAGGGGCCAACCGTAGAGGCACAAACCACATATAACCCCATCCTAGAAAGGAGAATTTCAAACCGAATAGACACAGAGACCATGTCGGGCAGAAGGACCTGTGGCAACACGAAGACAAGCTCATGTAGCTTCATGGGACCTCACTTTCTCCCAACCCCCAAGCAAATCGACAGCATATAGTCCCAAATCCCTTAACGAGATAAGATGATGCATGGAGGAGAGAAATAGACGATAGGTCACATACTAGTTTACCCTCGCCCAGAGAATATTAGCCCACCACCTCGCCTGGATACACATCATTCCATTGTGCTCAGTGTCACCCTTCCTCACTTCTTTACCATGGAAAAAACACTTACCGACTAGTCTCTCAAAGCGATTAAACCAATGCCAAAACGAAGACTCGATGTCACTTCCACCTCATGTGGGCGTATTTACAACCTGCATGCATGGAGCCGATGCACATATTTCCTAAGCATGAAAAGGGTGGTGGGTTTGTACCCCAAGGCCATTTGCATTAAACTACCTCGATGGGATTGTTGTCCAACTCACACCCCAATTAGGGGTTTGGTCAGACTTTTGGTGACTGTGCAAGATATGTCTCTTGTCTTGTTCCAAGATATCATCCAGAGAGTGGAATCTACCATCCGTGGAGTGAGTTGGCAAAGTCAATTTGAGACATTTTCTTTGATGCAAGAAACCTCAATTTTCTAGAAAATCCACTACTCTATTTCCATCTCTTCTGACATGGTTAGCGACGACATAGTCGAACTTTTGGGGAAGTTTGCCTATCTCTTGCACCATTCTAGGAGTTTTGTGGTTGTGACTAAGCTTATCCCATTTAGCCCCTGACTCAATTTTTTAACTGTGTTAATTACTAGACTAGAATCTCCTTCCACCGTAATATTCATGTATCCCAATTTAATAGCCATGAGAAGACCTTGGACTACTTCAAAGTATACTTAATTGTCACTCACATAGCCACAAGTATCAAGATATATTAGATGACCTTTCATCCCAGAGTCTCGAGAAAGCCCTCCTAAGCCTGCAGGACTTAGGTTGCCATTCGAGGCTCCATAAAAGCTCAACTTGATAAATCCCTTTGGGGGTGCCGTGAAGTGTTTCCCTGAGATTACACCACTTTTGATAAGTTTCTAGGAGTTTGAGGCAATCATTAAAGGTGTAAGATTGAGATGAAGAAGGATTCTAGCCTCTTGGAGAGCAACTTGCTAATCTTCTAGATGCCATTTCTCCGCGAAGATTGTTT
This sequence comes from Pinus taeda, assembly GCA_000404065.3. Lineage (NCBI taxonomy): Eukaryota > Viridiplantae > Streptophyta > Pinopsida > Pinales > Pinaceae > Pinus > Pinus taeda. The sequence goes on from APFE030438453.1 coordinate 60,183, forward strand.
CCCAGATGTGTTGGATGATCCCTTCCCATATTGCTTCCTGAGGTAGATGGTTATCCTTAAAAATCCGTGGTTCCTTTATTTCCATAACTACAAGTTATTTATGGTCTTTAGACCATTACCATGGTTGTGGGAGTCAATGCATTTGAGCTCAACGTTCCTCCATTCCTTCGCTTGCACTGAGTGTTCAATGTGGACTGCCTTCGACTATACTTTCCACCATTGCTAGACACATTAGACATTGCAGAACAACTGACACCCACAAAGTTATTTATGTGACACAGAAATAACTTGTAGTCAGACACGTGTAAAGGGAAACGTTGACGAGGAAAATCGTTGCGGGAGATAAAGGCGATCTTTTCCAAGAAAGGCCTAGGAAAATGGATAAAAAAATTCATAAAAGCAGGACGCTGCTATTGGAAACTATATCATGAAAGAGGGTATTAAATACCCATTGCATAGATCAATTGGAGGCAGTTGATGCATGGCAAGAACCTCAACTCGGGGGGAATCAAAAGTTATTCATAGTTGGGTGGTTGTGATCTACACCAAGTGATGTTTTAGTGGGATTCATTTGTGTGAAATGTTCTATATGATGCTTTCTTCCCTCTGCATTTCAAATTCATTTAGATTTTGGAAAAAATTACATGATTTTTCTTGTTATGAGAATGACTACAGGAATTGCATGTGATGGTTATACATGAGTAGGTTACCTGTGTTAATTGCTTTTATGAGATATTTTGATATGGACGCATGTGACATTCATATAGTCCAAGTCAAATTTAGTAGAGAAATGTAATATGTGAGTTGATGCAATACTGGATATGTTTTCACTCTTTTAACATAAGTGGTAACTCGTTGGTGAACTCGTGTGCATGAGATGTGTGTAGGATTGAGACAATAAACACAACAAAGCATGTACATAATGATTTCCTTAATGCTTCTATGAAGTCATATGCATGAGGTTGTCATATATATTTGTGTTTGAAATAGTTATCTGCATGAGATATTGGTGCATGCAAAACAATTAGGGAATAATGTGTCTAACTGTATATTGAATGTTTTAAGATATATACCATGCATGTCGTAAGAATTGTATCCAATAAGTGATGCAAGAGCATCAAGACCATCCTCATTTCTAAATATGGAATAAAAAGGGAAGTGTGATAATTTTTAGTATTTTGTTATTTTTAATAAAATAGGAAAATAAAGATAATGTAAATATTATTTTACTAAATAAAATAATATGAGAGAATAGTTAGGAAAAAGGAGTGGGATAGGATTTCTATGTTTTTTCAGTTAAAATTAGGAAAAAAAAATAGGGAATAAAGCTTCAAGCTTTAAATCATTGTGTAAAAAGGAAAAAAAGCCTGCTTTTTCTAAGAGATAAGGAGAAAATCTATTCATGATGTATGTATCCATTATTATTATAAATAAGGAGGCATCTAAGCTCTCAGCCGAGAGGGTGTGAGAGAGGGAGAGTACGCTTAGCCATCAAGACTCTAAGTCCTCTGCCAATTTGTAAGGGCCATGAACGTTGAAGATCTGGCCATGAATAAAGTTGTAAGTATTTATTGCAATTGTTAATGCAAAAACAGTGCGTTAATGTAAAAACCTGTTGAGTAGTCATTATGCTATGTGTTGTTGAGTAGTCATTATGCTATGTGTTGAACACTGGAAGCGCCTTGTTATTCCCGATTGATGCGTTATTGATTATTGGGACAGAATGAATACTATTTTTTATGTAGTGCGCTTGATTATTGCCTCTCATGTAACCTCTACTTTATTTTGATAAACCCACGGGCTCGTCCTTTGCTTCTAAGTTAAAAAGAGTTTCTGTCTTCTTCCGAATTTCGGCAAAAAAACTCAGACCCGCCGGTATATTCATCACCAGCCACTAAACACAAATAAATAACTTACTGAGCATTGTTATCTTATTATGCGCAGAAATACCACTGAAATTCAACCAGGAAATGATGAATCAAGTGAATCGGAACATATAGGCATCTTGGATGGTTCTAGCTGAAAATGCAATTGAAATTTACATTAAATAAATTTCCCAGTCATGCGAAGACAGTTAATATGTTCCAAGCAATTATGGAGTATAGGTTTATGTTGGAAAGCGATTAAGGCGGATATTCTATGCTAGTTGGGTATTAAAGTATCTGATGCAATAGGGACAGAACAAGGTTCGTTGATCTAATATGGGTGATGATTTGAATGTTAATGAAAGGGCGCACTTGTTTTATAATTTTCAAAAGCCTATTAAATAGTAATTATTGTGAATCGACTGGAGTTCGTAAACATACATATGTGTGGAATTCGTCGGACATTGAGTTTTTGATTTGTTTGATAGTTAAAATGCATTCTCATATGCACAGGTTTTAAAGATCCTGGTATATGCAGGTCACCTGCATCAAGTGGTATCAGAGCCTAGCTCTGTTTTCATTGAAGAATGTTTGTTTTGTTTTTAGTGAATGCAAGAAGGTTTTGTTGAAGAACTGAAGAAGGTTTTGCTGAAGATCTCATATGCAGCATACACAAGTGAACAGGATTGCAGAAGTGGAAAGAAGACAACATCTTAGAGGTGAGATTATTTTTCTGATTTGAAATTTGTAAATGAAGTTTATGGTTGCAGAGAAGGTGGCAGTGAACCTGGCATTCAGCTGAAGGTTGGATAGGGAGGACAATTGCAGTGTCCTGAAGAAGAAGAACGTGAGTTCAAGAGATAGCCTAGAGAGAGCAGAGGAGTGCTCAAGAGGTTCCAGAGGCAGTGAACCAAGTACTTACCAAAAGACCAGATCCGGAGGGAAGGATTGGTGAGGTAAGTTGCAGCAAGAGAGATTGTTGTTGCAGAGGCTAGTACAACTCATGGTGAGTGAGAAAATCATGAGGAAGCAGTCTGCCAGAGGCAGAGGGAGTTTTTCTAGAGGAGGAAAAAGTTTAGAGAAATGCCACAGAGATGAGATGACTGCAGGAGTTCGAGAAAGAAAGATTGCAGAAATAAAGGCACAGTTGCAGGTACTAGAAGAATGGCTACAAGAGTAGGAAAAGAAGAAAGGAAAATGGATCTTTCCACTGAAAGGAAAGAGAATGATTTGGCGACAATTGCAGAGGAGGTTGAGGCAAATTCTGATTGCCTTGTTGAAAAAGGGACTTAGATTTCTTGTGCCAAAGATGAAATTTTAATATTCCACAAGAAGATCTGATCAAAGGGAAGTGCTGAAGAAAGCAGTGAAGACTAAAAAGTCTTGCAGTTTTAAAACTGATGAGTTGTGTATGTTTGCAGGTGCAGAGGAGGTTTCCCTTGATGAAACAGAGGAGGATATCATTGATGATTTCTTGACTTATTGGATAGATCCAGATTAGCTGGATAATGTGAACTCTTGTGTTTGTATAGCTGACAATTGTGAGGTGATTACAGGTGTTGAGGAGGATGTGTCATCTTGTGAAACTGTTACAGCACAAGAGGAAGTTCTTGTGGACGTTGAAGAAGAGAATCAGTCTGAAGCGCAGATAAGGGAAGTAACAGTTGATACTGTTGAACATGTTGTGAAAACTGAAAGTTTATGTATGAATGCAGGTGATGATGATGTGCTTCAGTGATGCTACAGAGAAATTGCATTGTTACAATATTTGTTGGAGAATCCACAGTATGACAGGGAGATTGCAGAAGAAAGAGTTCAGTACAGTGAACAAGAGAGAAAAGTTGCAGATGAAATTACAGGTGACAAGCAAAGGAATGTTGCAGAGGGACATGAAGATTGGGAGGCCACAACATCCATAGTGACAGCTAGAGCAACATGTGGGGTGACATTTATGATGACAGCTGAGACAACATTGATAGCAGTAGAAGAGGCACTGATGCCTTATGATTTTTATTCTAACAATTGTTTTGTGAATACAGGTTTTATAGAAGATACTGGAGAAAGTCTATTAGACAGATAAATTGAACTGATGAGGCAGATGATGATGAAGGAATTCCAGAAGAGACCAGCAGCAGTGAAACAAAGGAGAAGCAGCAAAAGGAAGACAATAGAAGATTGCAAGAGTCCAACTAGTGGAGCAAGGCAGCATAAGATATGGAAACCTGGAGAAAGGCAGCGAGCAATAGCACATGATGACTTGCAGCACAAGATATGGGATCCAGGCAAACATAGATCCAAACACATGATCAAGGGATCATGATTAATTTTAAGGTTGAGTGTATGATGCAGGAGCATCAAGACCATCCTCATTTGTAAATATGGAATAAAAAGGGAAGTGTGATAATTTTTAATATTTGGTTATTTTTAATAAAATAGGAAAATAAAGATAATGTAAATATTCTTTTTCTAAATAAAAGAATATGAGAGAATAGTTAGGAAAAAGGATTGGGATAGGATTTCTATGTTTTTTCAGTTAAAATTAGGAAACGAAAATAGGGAATAAAGCTTCAAGCTTTAAATCACTGTGTAAAAAGAGAAAAAAGCCTGTTTGTTTTAAGAGATAAGGAGAAAATCTATTCATGATGTATGTATCCATTATTATTATAAATAAGGAGGCAACTAAGCTCTCAGCAGAGAGGGTGTGAGAGAGGGAGAGTACGCTTAGCCAGCAAGACTCTAAGTCCTCTGCCAATTTGTAAGGACCATGAACGTTGAAGATCTGGCCATGAATAAAGTTGTAAGTATTTATTGCAATTGTTAATGTAAAAACAGTGCGTTAATGTAAAAACCTGTTGAGTAGTCATTATGCTATGTGTTATTGAGTAGTCATTATGCTATATGTTGAACACTGGAAGCGCCTTGTTATTCCCGATTGATGCGTTATTGATTATTGGGACATAATGAATATTGTTTTTTATGTAGTGCGCTTGATTATTGCCTCTCATGTAACTTCTACTTTATTTTGATAAACCCACGGGCTCGTCCTTTGCTTCTAAGTTAAAAAGAGTTTCTGTCTTCTTCCGAATTTTGGCAAAAAAACTCAGACCCGCCGGTATATTCATCACCAGCCACTGAACACAAATAGATAACTTACTAAGCGCTGTTAATCTCATTACGCGCAGAAATACCACCGAAATTCAACCAGGAAATGATGAATCAAGTGAATCGGAACATAGAGGCATCTTGGGTGGTTCTAGCTGAAAATGCAATTGAAAGTTACGTTAAATAAATTTCCCAGTCATGCGAAGACAGTTAATATGTTCCAAGCAATTATGGAGTATAGGTTTATGTTGGAAAGCGATTAAGGCAGAGATTCTATGCTAGCTAGGTATTAAAGTATCTGATGCAATAGGGACGGAACAAGGTTCTTTGATCTAATATGGGTGATGATTTGAATGTTAATAAAAGGGCGCACTTGTTTTATAATTTTTAAAAGCCTATTAAATAGTAATTATTGTGAATCGACTGGAGTTCGTAAACATACAGATGCGTGGAATTCGCCGGACGTTGAGTTTCTGATTTGGTTGATAGTTAAAATGCATTCTCATATGCACAGGTTTTAAAGATCCTGGTATATGCAGGTCACCTGCATCAATAAGGCTAATTTAATTTGATATACATGTTGAAATAAGGTGGTCACTAGCACTTTGACTGCAACTATTGGCCTATGGTCATGATTCATAGCCATGCTAGTCATGGTAGTTTCATATCAATGCTCCACTAATGCTTGTCTGGGGTTGTCAAGCGTTTTGATAATTGTATGTCATGATTCACTCCTTTCCCCAAGTTGTGGCTTAAGTATAAGGGCTGAGTTAAAAAATATTGTAATATAGTGCTTATGATGTGGGTTTGTTACCTTGATGTTGTCCAGATTTACGTGTATAGTTGCTGAGATAATCACTGTGTTTGTAATAATTATTTAACTACACTTGTGATGGCCACTAAAACTTAATTGTAAATGAAGAAAATTTTAAATTAATGGATCCTAGAGGTTATTTCCCTGAGTAGGCTCAAGAGGTGCGTTACAACATGATTCCATCATGGTTGTCATGGATAGGTTGACAAAGGTAGTGCGCTTCATTCCAATGAAATCTACATTCTCGGCTAGCGATGTATCACAAGTATCCATTAGAGATGTGGTCATATTACATCATGTTCCAAACAAGATTGTGTCACACTGTGATGCAAAGTTCACTTCCAAGTTTTGGAAGGAGTTGTTTGCAAGTTTGTGCATAGAGATGGCCTTTAGTACAAACTATCATCCATCGACACATGGATAGATTGAGAGGGTCAATAGGATATTGGAGGACATGTTGAGGATGTACGTGATGCATCAGTAGTGAAATTGAGAAGAGTATCTTCCACTAGTATAGTTCGCTTACGACAACGGGTATCACGAATCTTTGAGGATAAGTATATTTGAGGCATTGTATGGACAAAGTTGCAATACTCCCATCAGTTCGAGTCATTTATTTAATAGGGTGTTGACTAGACCAGCCATGTTGGAAAAAATGGAATAGGAAATGAAAGTAACCAAGGACAATTTGAATGTAGAATAGGATAGGAAGAAGATTTATGGAGATCAGAATAGGTTGTTCAAGGAGTTCTAGGTTAGGGAATAGGTGTACTTGCACATCAAACCGAAGAATATCTCCTTACAGATTGGATCATGTGTGAAGCTAGCACCACAATTTTGTGGACCTTTCAAGATAATTGAGAGGATTGGACCAGTAGTCTATTGACTTGCACTTCCTCCGATAGTGAAATTCCATAATGTTTTCTATGCTTGATTTCTTATGAAGTAAGTTAAAGATACTAATCATGTGATTAACTGGTGTGTATTGTAGGCAAAGCCAGATGGAGAATTCTAGTCAGAGCCTTAGTTTATGTTGCAGAAAAAGGTACTCATGCTCTGAAACTAAGAAATTGAGAAGGTTAAAGTGTAGTTGAAGCACTTTGGGCCACTTGAAGCTACATGGGAGATAGCGGATAAGATGCATGATATGTATCCTTCATTGTTTTGCTATTGAGGCAAAGCAGTTTAGGTATGATGTTTGGTATATGATTTCGTGATGTTTGGTATATTTACATATGTATATGGATGTAAATGTTACCATGAGCTATTTCATAAAGCTCCAATAAGTGGTATGTGGGTCATGTCATTATAGTTGTCATGTTGTTATGTTGTCAAGTTGGTTTTCTTTTCATTGAAGTGATCATTGTAAATATTGCATTGATCTATGTTATAATGCTCCATGGGTAGTATGTTTGTTTTTTAGTGGTTTGGTTAAGGTATAGGTGTGGTTGAACACCAAGGATGGTTCCCCCAAGGGGGAGGGTTCTGTAACAACTTTACTGAAAATTCCAAGTAATGAAAGTTAATTGAGGAAAAATAATAACCATGGTTGATGGGACACTTATTCCAAGCTGAATGTTGGGTAAAACACCCTAGTGGGTGTTGATTTGGTTTATTATGGCTAAGAAAATTGGCAAAGGTAATAGCTAAGGCTTTGGAAAGGAAAAATGACTTTTTTGGCACATTTATTTATGAAAATAATGGAAATTAGAAGAAAAGGAAGGTGAAAGGTCATAGGTTGTATGTGAGGAGGAAAATAATGGAAAATGAATCAAATAGAGGCTTAATTGATAAAAAGGCTTATGAGGATCAATTTGTAACCTTTTGTCAATTCAGCTCTAGAGCTCTCTCATTATTCTCTCTCTCTCTCTCACTCTTCGAAACTTAGAGTTTTCTTGGAGTACTTTGGCATTGGATCAAGAAAGGCAAAGAAGGTAAGAGAAAGGAAGGAAAAATCAAGGAAGATCAGGACCATGAAGCTACAATAGGATTCATTGTAGGTATCAATTTCCATGTGAGTTTTCCTTCTTAGATTTGGCATGCATGAAATTTCATGTGGTCCTTTTTTTGTTGTGGCATGGATTTTCCTAGGTGTGACATTTTTTTTGCCTAGCCTTTCCATTTCTAGATAGCCATGGTGTGAAGAGGTTCTCATGTTTCTGTTGAGCTAGATTGCCTAATGTATTTGAAGATAAGTGAGGTGGACCATCGAATGATAGAATGCATGGCTTAGTGACCCATGAACTGGGTTGTGGGTTGTGGAAATGATGGATTTTATGTTTCCTCGGTGGACCTAGGAATCCTCGATCGATGAATTGCGAGATATGTGGTAAAGCATAGAGATGGGTTCTCTCCATTAGACCTAGTAATCTGGGATGGGATATGCTGTAAATCCTGGAGAGTGGGTCTCGTTTTAGGGCCTAGTGATCTAGTGTGGATTGCGATAAACCCTAAGAGACTAGGAGACATGAAAATTCCTCACGATATAGGTGGATAAATTTGATGGCATTCATGCTTGTTTGGCTTAGTGATCTGGTGGAGATTATGGTAAAGCCTGTTATTACATGTTTATTGTGTTGGCCTAGTGATCTGTGATGGATTATGGTAAAGCTCGATTTCTATTGATGAGGGTGAGGTCGTTTAGCCTCAAGATACTCTGGTTGGTTCTTTTGGTTTGAGTCCCACATTCATGCTTTGAATATGGAAACATAGTTACCGATCAAAAGAGAAATAAAACCTCAAAATGAGAACTATAGAAAAAATCCCAAAAAAACATGAAAAAATAGCCCAAAAACAAAAAGCATCGTTTTCCATCACCATTTTTCTTTTCAAAGTAAATTTTCAATATTTTTTAAAAATAACAGTAAAAACCAATAAAATACATTTTGTTTGGTGCAATAAACACCTTGAAATCGAAAAGTGTTGATGTTGTAATAATTTTTTATTTTCGGGGTAAATTTTCAACATTTTTTAACATTTTTGTATAAAATATCAACACTCTGAAAAACCTTATAATTAAAAAAAAATCCAGCATGACATTAAAGATAAAGTGTCATGTCTCTGAAAAGCCTCAAAACTCAAACAATTTTTTGTCATGATGTTAAAGACAAAATACTTATAATTTCTTTTGACCATAGCATTATAGATAAAATATCGTGACTTTCAAAACCTTAAGTTTTCAATATATCACGAGAGAGAAAAACCTTAAGATTTCAATATATTTCAACCCTAGAATTATAGAAAAATTATATGACTAAAAAATCTTTAAAAATGAACACCTGAATATTCTGAACCTTTATTTCCCAGCCACCATGAGCAAGTTGTCTTGGGTAAATCCAACCTTCTTGTAATGATAGGCTTAGCCTTGGGTGATGATCACCTTCCCTACACCTTCCAAAACTATCGTGCACCTCTCTAACACTTCAACCCATCATTATTTTCTTATAAAACCTCTTAGCCAAATTCCTGTAGAAGTTCAGGACATCGTGTAACAGTTCATGACATGCTGTCGCAGTTTCTTGTAGCAAACCTGTAGCAGCCTGTTTTGATCCTATGTGACATGCAATGATAGTCTAGTCTTTTTTAGGAGTAGTTTAACCCCTAAGATTGGACTCCATGACCAGAAGTGCCACCTAAACCCATCCTTTCACTCCTTTCCTTACTACAAGATCAGATAGAATTAGCTCTTTTAATTATAAGTATATCAATTATAACTCTATCTATTTTGCAAGTGTGAATGAGATAGTTAATGCATGCATGTTTGACTTATGAAATGATAGAGTAATATTCCATTTTAAAGTGATCCTTATAGGTAGGTGATCAAGTACAAGATTAGCATAGTTTCCTTTCTGCAAGTGATTTTTGTCATTTCATAGCATTTCCAAGTTGGCAGCTTTCATTTCCTAGTTTTACAATCATTCACCTTCTTTATACTAAAAATAGATTTACATTTCACTGTCAATAGTTGTTTAGTTCAATAGAGGAATCACTTGGAACCCTAATGGTCAAGTGCCCGAGTTGAGAAGTAACATGAGTAGAATGATGCATCTGTTATGTATATAACATTGTCACCTCCAAGTTTCTATGAAACCGCAGGTTGATAAAGTAAATTTGGTAGCCCCAGGAGTTGTAGCATGCTTGCTATACTGAGGCTCATCACCACATTTTATTTCTCTTTTAAATTATGAGGCCTTTTTCTTTTCGGGTAACATTTACCCTTACCTTTGTCCTTGTCCTTTCCTTTCAATCCTTGCTGAGATTCACTCTTAAACTTTGGTTGTTCATGTCAATGCTTAAATTTCTTAGAAGCTTCCTCAAGTGATCGAGGCTCATCATACTCAATCCAATCTCTAAATCCTAATGGAAAACCATTGACAAATCACTATACTTTAGCCTTCTCATCTATAGTATAGGATATATAACTCAATACCTCTAGAAACTTGGTCATGTACCCTTAATCTATCATTGATCACATCTTTAGCTCATAAAATTCTTTGGCCTTACTATCGTGGTACCTTTATGAGAAATACTTCTTCCTGAAAATCCACTTGAACTCATGCCAATTCAAATCCTCCATTTGGATGTCTCTGACCAGCTTCACATATTCCCACACGATGTCTACCTTACCTCTCAGGTTGAAGATAGCTACTCTAGCCTTCATACTATCTTTGTAATTATGCAACTCAAGGAACTTATTCATCCCAAATATCCAAGCCTCTACATATTTCAGCTTCTTCCCATCTCCATAAAAAGTAGGTGGCTTCTATTTCTTCAATTAATATAGAAAGTATTCTCCTGTAACTCCTCCTATAAGGATGATAATGATGACGACCATGATGAACAATGTAAACTTTGAAATGGGAACTGATACAATTACTCATTGTTTTGACATAGCAAAAAAATCAACTCATTTTGAAAAGTGTTGATTCAGAGTATATATATATATGTGTGTGTGTGTGCAACATAGGTTTTGACAGTTTAATTTTTTTTTATGTACATTATTTTTAAGATGTTAGTGATTTCCATGTTGATTTTAAAAAGTGTTATTACAGTGTGAAGCCCCTTTCTAGAACAATTTTTTTTTTTCTAATATGTTAAATGTGAATAATTGTTTTCTAAATTTATCAATTTTTTAAGTAGACATCTTCTTCATATCTTGTTTTTTTTTTTTTTTGGTAGTGAGATATTTTTTTTCTTAGTTAAAGAAAAAGGTCGATATTTTAAAATTTCGATCTTCTATATATTTATATATTGTTAATTAATATTTCAATTCACATCAAATAATTGTCTATAAAAAAAAATAATGTTTAACAATTGACATAAAATACACATTTTGAATATAAATATAACAAAAAGCTACACATTTTGACACTTTTTCCTAAAAATAACGTGTCAATTAAACAATTTTTATACGAAAATTTTAGCAAAAAATGGTTAAATAATAGTTTTTTTTTTATGAAGTTCATGTAGAAAAACAATAATAATCACATTTTTGTTTCAAAAAATAATGATTCACCTAAAAATTAAAGCAAAAATCACATAATACAAATATTGAACATATAACAACATTAACTCAATACTTATTCTTCTCATAAAATGTCAAAGTCAAAACATTACAGTTATAACTAATTAATAGTTACAAAAAATGAGCTTGATTTCTAAGCATAATTTAAATTTAATCAATAATATCATCTAATCCATACTATTCATCTTTTAAAGTTTGATCATTGTTTTTTTCCACAATATTTTTTTGTTTTATCTTGCACGTTTTCCTCTTTTGATGGATCTTTGATGTCTGTGAATCTTCAATGTATGCATTTCCAATCATTCTATCTAATTGTGTTTGAGGTTCCCTTACCCTTTTTTCCACATGATTAATTAAAATCCCCTTTCCTCAAACCAACTTCTTGCATTGCATCTCGAAGAAATTGAAGAGCATTAATTGTTTGTTGAATAAATTTGCACTATATTGGGTCTTTTTCAATGGCAATGCAATTTCTTCGTTTTTCTAGGCAAAATGCTAGCATTGTACCCAATTATCAAGCACAAAAGAATAATGGAGTAAATTAATATAATCACATATAAATTAAAAAATAATATATTGAAAGTCCATTTTACATAATAAAAATTACCTGAGCACGAGAATAAGTCTAAAATCCAATCTCGTTCATTTGAACATAAGTATATAAGATAGTTAGTGAATGACAATGGTTTTTTATAAATGTTAACTATATCTCCTTTTTATTCTTTCTCTTCATATGTTAGTTTTTTTACAACAACATCATAAACTAGTACTTGGCTATGACTCTTTCCATCTACCATATTAGGAAGCATAGGCTTATACCTATCATCTTTTGTCCAACTTTCAACATGGATGAACTCACAATAACTTATAATTGGTTGAACTCCATGGTTAATAAGATTTTACTTTTTCATGTAACATGAAATAGTAAAATACCAATTAATTTGTACATAAAAGATTTTTTTAACATTAACCATACATATCCCTGTTGTGCCATGGGAGAGCACACCCACCCAAAGGCACAAGCACTGCCTGTGCCTATTGACAGACACACTTGTTAGCTTATTGAGCATTGACCCAGGTTCGAAAGGGTTACTAGCCAAACAAATCCCACAACTATCGACTCTTTCAGAAATAGCCCACAGAGCGTGGACTGAGGTCTCACCCGAGGTAGTGGGGGAGGGTGCTAGAACCAGGTTTCTACACCCTAGGAATGTCTTGATGTGGTCTAGAGGGTTTGCAAACCGTTTTGTGGCTTCGAGCTACTTTATTTCCACGTAGATCTGGAATAAGGAACTTCTTTAAGAGTTATTATTTATGAGTTCATTGAAGATCAGATATACCTTTTACAGTCTTTAAGAAAACATTTAAACTTAAAACCCTATGTGCAAAATTATAAAGAAAGATCTAAACCCATATAATAGATCATGCATAAATTCAGAACATAAGCAACAGATGGATTCACAAGAAACCACAAAATGCTTCAGAAATTCTTATCTTTGTTGATCTTCTCTTCAATACAACTAGATCTGCCCTGTGCACTCAGCTGTAGGGGTCCGTGCACATAGTTGCGGACTCTACCAGGCCTCTGCACACATAACTGCTGAGCCTCTATCTCTCTACCAACTCCCTTGACTTAGACTTACACATGCTCTAAGACTTCTTACCTCATCACCTCATTACATTCGAGATCAAAAGAATACTTACCAAAAAACACCTTCTAACCATAGAGCCTTGCTCTATTTATACATTTCCATTGTCTACGGACCATGGGAAGGTCGACTCATTTTACATTATTTTTAGGTGAAGAACCCTTTGACTTGACTCATTACGCTTTGCGGTCTGCACATCTCGCAGAGTCTTTACCATACCTTTGCCAACAATTTTGGGCTTTGAGCCCCAAAACCATTACGCAGGGCCTTCGCTACCCAACACAGCTAGTCTGTTATAACTGCGGAGGACTAAGGCACTATGCTCATGACTGTACGAATCCAATGAGGATATCTTGTCCATACTGTGAGCAATTTGACCATGAAATGGTAGACTGTCCAACGATTATTGCCCAAATACGCGACAAGGGTGTATTGCAGCCCAGTCCGACTCAAAATGTCCAAATGATGAGGTTGGAACCCCGCAATGACCACCCCAGTGTATACATGGTACTAAGGAGCAGCACAACCACTGGAGGAGATGTGAGGAAACAACCTGGAGAAGATGAGAGGGGTCAGAGTGCTCGGACAAAGGAACCTGACTTGGAAATAGAACTGGCAAAAGGGACGTCTAGAGAACCTTAGATGAGCTTCATAGAAGTCTCTACCCCAGGTGATAAGGATCCAATTGAGTCGAGAATGGATCCCTCTATGCTTAACACCTTTTAAGAGACATGAATGAAGTTTCTATGCGATAATAGGGTGGTTAAAGGACTCCAAGAGCTGATTACTAGGTGCGCGGGAACAGGGAAACTGCACGTAGTCCAGAAAATGGGGAAACATGCTCTGCACACCAGGTGAGAGATGCGGATGACATCACAAATCGTTGAACACGAGATGGACCAAGTCATTTTGGATCTAGGGTAAAATGCAAATGTGTTACCTAAGCAAACGTGGGAATGCATGGGTAGGCCCGCACTACAGTGGTCTCCTATTCAACTATGGATGGCTAACCAGAAAAAGATCTTATCGATGGGATGACTACAAGGAGTGACAGTGGAGATTGAATAAGTACACAGACGGATTTTGAGGTCGTAGAAATTGTTGATGATAGTAATCCATACCCTGCATTGCTAGAAATATATTGGGCCACGGACATGAATGGGGTTATCAACTTAAAAAGATGGAAAATGACATTCGAGAAAAAGTCACTTCATGTCATAGTTCTATTGGACCCAGCTGAAGGAGCGTGTGATACCGAGTCGGTGTGCGACGAAGATAGTGATGATGAACTAGACTGCATCTACCAGATAACAACGGAAGACCAGGATTGGGTGAATCCCTCAGCAGACGAAGGACTCTCATGGGAGCGTGACAGTTCTTGCACATCGGATTCAGATGAGGAGATTGAAAGATGGCGGAATAGATTGCAGGAAGTCACCACACTCAACTGTAATATGATGATTAGATCATAGTGGTGAGTACCAACTGAAGTAAGACAACGGCCAACGGATAATGGCGCAACAAATGAGGAGTAGTCCATCAGCCCTAGTACTTCAATCATAGAATAGGAGCGACATAGTGCGACAAAAAAAGCGCCATGCACACTGATACGATGTAGGAAGATGAGGTGGAGTGAGTGAGGACGTAGAAGGTTGTTATGGGTTAAAGGACTTCTGCAGCGACTAGGGCAGCCACGATCTAGCAATTTGAGTACCCATCTACAATGGAGTACCCAACCACCGACCCAACGACATGTACGTGTCACAAGGGTTCGTTGCAATAAGAAAATCCTAAACCAAGTAGGGTGTTTATAGATAACTCTACTCATGAATAAATGCACTAAAACTAGGGCATAGGAAAACTTGGAAAAGGAAATCCAACATTCGTGGGTAGCCATTTGGCATGGCAACGTGAAACTTCACGAGATCGAGGAAGTGGAGATTAGGTTAAGGAGGAAAAGTGTGATTGGATGAAGAAATTGACAAAATAAGAATTGGAGTCACACAAATGAGCTGCGTGAAAGAGCCACTAATGGAACTAGACCTAACCGGCCCTCCTACACTACTAGCACAAGTTGTGACCCTGCTATCTGTTGAGTGATAAAAGGTGTTTTTTTAACTCCTATTTATCCTACATTAATTATCAATCTGGGTAATATTTTCTATTTCAAGAGTGTACATAGTTTGTGGCTGCTATTTATTCAAGAGTAATGTTTCTAAATTCTAGTATGGTGCTTTCAAATACAAGAGTAAATGGATGCTTGAAATAAAACTTACTTGCAATTAATAGAAACTCAATGCTCTGAAGCTAAATCATTCACTCACGAAATTAATAGCAGTTATCAGTCAAGGATACAATAGCAATAACTCCTTCATCTTCTAGCCGATGTAAATGAAATCAAACATAAATAAGATCCTCAATCTGAGAACTCTGACAGTAATAGCCAATGTCCTTTACAATTGTTGATCTCACACACCACACTAAATAACCGATTGGGAATGACAATGAATTAGATCAATAATGTTGCTAATAGATATGGGACAATTATGCTAATTGTAATAACGCTAAAAAGAAAAACCAAATGATTGCAGAAAAGAAATGAACAACAATGCTATTTACTAGAAATGAACAATGCAACTTATGAAACTATAATGAACAGCAAAGTTAATGTACTGGAATGAACATCGAAGCTCTCTAATAAAAATGAACAACATAACAATATAGTTGCAGAGAATAATAATCTTATTATGATTAGAAGGAACAACAACGCAATTCAGTTACAACATATATAATGGAGCAATTCATTAAATCTAACAACAAGAAATAGTAAAGCAATGTGATTCCAATAAACAAATATCAAACCAAACCATCACAACAAAGATCATAAAGGAATGGTATAGAATAGCAAGTGGATCCACCAGGGTCGGGCCCTTAGCTGCTAATTGAGCACCGTCGAACTACTTCAGTATAGAAGAAAGAACATCAACCAGATTATGTATTAATCATATGAAAAAATTGTTACAGCCAGTCATACTATGTTTCAATCAACAAGAGTCGATGATCAAAGTAAAAGTACAACAGTAATTTCTGAATAATGATGAATCTCCATTCTTTACAATTGTTGTCCCTTTTATAATGGCCAAGCAGATAAAATAGGAATAGCAGATAGACTAGTAACAGTGATCCCTTAGGATCTCTTAGGGGCCCACTCAATCTTCTAACTTCAGTTAACTCTTTGTCTTTTGTATTGATGTTGTGATCTCCTATGTTCTTATTCTTAACTATGCGCTCCAATCTTGACCTGCTGTCCAGATACGTCTTCCTGGTGAAGGAGCAACAATTACTTCACTTTGTCTTTTTCCCTGGAAAGGTAATTTCCATTTTATCTTTTTCCTGCATGAGAAAATAAAATATTTAGCTAAGTTGCAATAATCAATAACTCCCTTGTTTTTTCTATAATTCTTTCATATATTAACATCTTAGAATATAAAGGAGATGTGATTAATGAAAAAGATAAGGAAATAAATGTCAAATTCATACCTTTTACATAGCTCAATAGACTCCCCTGCTTAGCCTTTCTCATGCCCTCATCAAAACCATGTAGTTTGTGTGCAAAGAAGTCAAAGAATAGGCTCGAGAGGGAATGTCATGAGGTGGTGTAAAACCATGATTTTTAGCCAAAACTTCAAAAATGGGCCTTGTCTGCCCTTCAGAAATTTCATATATATCTTTATACCCTTCTGCAGGATACCAGATAATAGGGCTTCGAAACCTACAACCTAGCCAATACGGGCCTTCACTCAAGATGAGGTTACTATAGGTAACCAGACAATCTACAACTAATTTAAAGTTTTTGTAGTTGAATGGCTCCCTGTCCTGTATATTCCAATTGGAAGTCTTCCATTTGAATTTAGCTGCTGCCAAGGAATTGTCTTTGTTAGAGAGGAAATATTCTATCCCTTGTTGGACAATTCCTTTGTGGATGGGTCCCAAGGTCTGGATTTGTAATGGGTTTTTCGGTTCACCCCTAAGCCAAAGGTCTAACCAATTTTCTTGCCTCTAAAAAGTGTTATGGGCTTTGAGCCACTTCAAATGGTTAAAAGCAAATGAAATGAATTCTTGAAACTATACATCACCTACAAAAGGACTGGGATTCTTCTCCATTTCTTCTTCGAATATAAAATTATGCAAACAAAACTCATAGAGTGATCGTTGAACTTTTACTCCATGGTGTTTATAGTAGTTTATAAAATCCTCAACAATTTTTAATTCTATAGGTTTCCCTGCCCTAACAGCCTTAATTTTTAACTGTAAATACCTTTCTAGTAAAAATAAAGCATAGTTCTTGGTAGGGGACCTGCATGCTAAAATATCTGTGTAAAGGGAATAGAGAGTATCCATCTGACACATGACTGTTTCCAGTATGTTATTTATCTTTTCGAATTTTTCTTCTTCCCTCTCATATTTATTGAAGGCTTCGTTTTCTGATTCGTTGATGTCCCTTAGTTGTTTTTGTAATTCTTGGTATCTCTGCTGAGGAACAGTCTCTTCCTCAAGCTTCTCTATAGTCAGCTGAGCCTGTGCCAAACCCTGTTGGAGCTTTGTTATACCAGAGTTGTTACTTATCAAAACATATTTGTCTTGGAGATCTATCTGGGTACTTTTATTACAAGACTGAGTGCCTATATTCTACATCCCCTTACCATGGAATGGAATCTGTGAGGTCTGCATTCTTTTATTATGGACAAGCATATTTTTTGTTTGGGTGGTTGCAGTGTTGGAGGATAGTGCCTATGTTTGAATAGCTATATTGTAGAAATGTGCATTTTCTATTTCGACAATTGCTTCTGTAATAGTTTCATGTTGTTCCTTATCGTTTTGAATGAGTATGGGTTCGGTTTGACTCTCCGTAGCCCTTGTATCATGGAATTCAGTTTGAATAGCTGCATTCACTATTTTTGGTGTTCTTCTTGAGATTTTACCCCTTTTTAGTGCCCTTATCTTTTGTCTGAGTTGTTTCACTAAATTTTGCAGCTTTTGTTGTTCCTTTTGTAACCTCTTAATTTCGCTTTTCTTCTTCTTGGGAGGAACAAGTAATTCCTTAACCATTTCTATTCTTTCTAGACTTGGCTACTCAGTTTGGTTTTGTTCTCTAAGGGTTGTGTCTTTGCCCTAACTAGCTTCCATTTCCTCTGTTTGGAATATATCTTCTGTGTCTGCATTGTCCTGACTAGGTTCCTCTAGACAGGTAACCCTAGTTTGGTTTGCCACTTCCTGAGTGGCTTCTGCTCCTGCTTCTACTTCATCACTTATTTCTTCTGATATACTCTTACTGTGGGTAGAGTTTTCTTGTGATTACTCTGCTTCAATATTAAGGTTGAGTGGACTTTAGGGCTGAATATATTCACTCATATTGGCCAAAATCTGGGCCAATTCATCCTCCTATAATAGGTTTTGTAGTGGAATTGCGTTGGGGTTTTAGGGAATTTACGCTTCCTCTCTCTCTTCTTCACTAGTATGCTATGTTTCTTCCTCAGGTTCTGATTCCTAGTTGTCTCTTCCTTTTAGTTGTAAGGGTTGTTGATTTTCAGGGCTAGGTAATTCTAAGGGTTGGTTGCTGCTACCATGGAGGTTCTCAAATGTTCCCCTGCTTATTCTTAATCTGGAAGTGTGTCTACGTTTTTGTGGTCTACTTGTTGTGTTGGTGGTTCTTTTTCTTATTGGGGCAAGTAAGGATAATCCCCCATCTATAGAAAACACCAATTATTTCCAATTGCTCTGTTGCTGAGCAACGCTATAACTTACTATCAATCAAATTAAACAATGGTAGCTCACTACAGTATCTATATGCCACGATTTTTTTATGATCTAAGAACCGTCATGCAACAAAAAATTTAAATATGCACACAAATTTCTGGCACGTTTCTGTCTTAATACTACTAGTAATTTGAGGTGGCATGGTCTTACCACATATTTTCTTCCACCACTTGTAATGTAGCTCTGTACTACTCTAGCTAGTTATGTCCATGGTTCTCCCAGAGATGAAGGTTGGACTCCTTTTCCTTTAACAATCAAGTTCTATCCCTCATCTCGAAAGGTGGCCATGGCATCTTGAAGTCTCAATTTTTTATGTGTCCATATGGGTCTGACTGCTGGTAGTTCAGATACGTTAGCTATTATTGTATCCATCACTATTATTCTTCTTCCTCTCACTATGGAATGATCATCCTGCAAATTCTACAAAAATTCGATAGCCATAGTTTCATGGGGTTGTTGCAGTCATGTAAAATATGTGACCCATCCAGCTCTTACTAAAATTTCTCGTGCAACATCAAAAACTGCTAGTACCTGTGGCTCATTGTGTACTGATCATCCTCCCATTTCATCTAAGTTCTACACACTGTTATTTTTACATAGTAATACATAGAGATAACATTGGAACAACAAACTACGCATATAAATTAATACCATTTTTTAACATCAATATCATTAAAACTTGTTGTTAAGGGATCTGATGTAGTCTAGTACCCCCAAATAAAAGACTGACACGTATGCAGGATTATTTTAGAAGTCACCCACACCCCCCTAAAAAATGATAGGCCATCCTTGACTAGTTAAATGGAGGAGCGACGTACTTGATGGAAATCGTACAGTGTAAAAAGGGCAAAGTGTACATATTCATGACAAGATCACAAAAAGTATCGAGTTGCTGAAATCGAGGCTTAAGATGAAAAGCATGAATAGATATGGAGATGCTATGGATTTATGCAAAAAAGGTAAAAGGACAGTTGATGTAGGTAAAATGCTATGCAGTCATTATTCCACTTAAACCATTATGATTGACTTTTTGAAGGATATTTCATGCATAAAAGGTTCAAAAGGAATTGGGAACATAATCTCTTTTGAAATAAAGATAAAGAAATAAGAAAAGGGTTTATAATTACTATTGATGTTGAAAAATATGACTCCGATACCATCAGCAAAGCTCTGTTGCCCATAGGTGTTTATAACCTTGACAAAGTTTCTTTTTCACCCTTTGGAACCATAATCCTTTATGTTTGCCTAGGAAAGTGCCTTGTGATGTCAGAATGGAGGCCATTGTGCTAGCTTGGTAACTAGATGAATCACAATGCCATTCACCAGCAAGGAGTGAAATGTGGATAGGTTGGCTCATGATGAGACCTCCTGTTCCAAGGACTTATTTTTCTGATGTGTCCATTGGATCATATCCCTTGGGTGGTGGCCATGGTGGGAATGCCACTTCACTGCTCCCTTATGATCATGGTAGGCTGGCTCTTGATGAGACCCCCTATCCTGCATCTAACAAATGATAGAATTGTTAGTAATCATATATATATTTTTTATTTCTTTTTCTTTTCTTTTATATAACACTTCTTATTTATATATAGAGGGTGGATCAACATTCCTTAAGATTAGGGATGGTGGAAGAAGTCTGAACATATCAATAGAAGAAAATATGCCCTTATTCTTATTCAATAATAATAATCAAAGAGAATTATGAGAATTAGGAAAGAACCAACATGATAAAAATAATCAATCAATTTGTGTTTTAGAGAAGATAAGGACAACAAAGTGAAAGTGATAGTTGTGTCCTTTCCTTTTTCTTATCAATACCAAGTAATCTCATTAAAGATGATAACTTTTCTCTAATTTGATTATTTCAGTAACCTCTAATTTTTGTGCCCTTGCATATATTTATATCTTTGCCTTGAAAGGATCATGAAGAGTGAAACATTATTCACAAAAACTGTCAAAAAAAGTGTTGTTCTTTAAGAGGAACAACAAAAAAGTTACACCCAAAAAGTGTTGTTCCTTAGATGGAACAATTCATGTTCCTTAAGAGGAACAAGAAAAGGACAGTCGCACGCAAAAATATGGTTCCTTTAAGAGGAATGACAAAGAGAGAAAAAAATGCACATGAAACTGTTGTTCCTTAAGTGGAACAGCAAGTAAAACATACACAAAAATAAAGTGTTGATCCTTTGGCGGAACAACATAAAAACACTCCAAATCGAAACTGCTATTCCTTAGAAGGAACGACCGAAAGTAAAAAAAAAAAAAAAACTAATGTTCTTTTAAAAGGAACAACAGTTGTTCCTTAAGAGGAACAATGCAAATGTAAGTAGGCGATATTGTTGTTCCTTAAATGGAACAACTGTTGTTCCTTAAGAGGAACAACAATTGTTCCTTAGATGGAACAAAAAAAATAGAATACATGCGGATTGACGTTCCTAAAGAGGAATAGCAAATATAAGAGCATGCAAGGCTGTTATTCCTTAAGAGAAACAACAAAATATGAACACGCAGAGTTGTTGTTCCTTAAGAGGGACGATTGTTCTTCCCTAAGAGGAACAGTTGTTGTTCCTTAAGAGGAACAACAAAAATAGAAACACGTGACAGTGTTGTTCCTTAAGAGAAATGACTTTTGTTCCTTAAGAGGAAAAACAGAAATAGAAACATGCAAAAGTGTTGTTCCTTAAAAGGAACGACAATTGTTCCTTAAGACGAACAACAGATGTTCCTTAGGAGAAACAACAAATATAAAGCGTCAGATGGTTGTTCCTTAAGAGGAACGACTTAAGAGGAATAACAAAAAAATAAAACATATGCAAAACGGTTGTTCCTTAAGAGGAACAACTGTTGTTCCTTAACAAGAATGACAGTTGTTCCTTAAGAGGAACAACAAAAATATATGGTCATGCAAAGATGTTGTTCCTTAAGAGGAGCAACTGCTATTCCTTAAGAGGAACAACAAAATATGAGCACGCAAGATTGTTATTTCTTAAGAGGAATGGTTGTTGTTCCTTAAGATGAATAGAAGTTGTTCCTTAATAGTAACAACACGAAAATTGAATAAAAAAACCTCTGCTATTCCTTAAATGGAACAGCTACTGTTCCTCAAGAGGAACATCAACTGTTCCTTAAATGGAACAACACTAAAATCTATACAAAAAACAGTTCATACAAGAAAATTTAAAGAGAAAAGTTTATATACAAAATTCAAAAACAAAGGAATTGTTCAGTGAATTAATGTTGAGGAGGGGTTATCTTCCTCAACGAGAATTTGCATAGTGGAATCTTCCCGTAATTGCTAGTAAAAGGATTTCCTGGTAAGCAGTTTGTGATAAACTCGCACTCAATGACCATTTGCTTTGAAAGAATATCCCAATCCATTAATGGTTGTCAATGTAATGATGCCGTTGTCATGCACTTTTTGTGTCTCATAAGGTCCTAACCATCTGGTCTGGAGTTTTCCAGGGAAATCCTGGAACCTGGAATCATATAGGAGTGCCCAATCTCCTTCATGGAAGATTTTCTTTTTAATAAGAGCATCATGCCATTTTGCTCTCTGCTATTGGATTAATGCAGTGTTTTGAAGAGCTAAGAGCCTGATTTCATCTAGCTCATTGATTTGTTGTAATCTATTAGTATGGGCTTCATTTAAACTCAAACCCACCTCCTGCACTATTATTAATGTTTGGGTTTTCAATTCTATTGGGAAGATGAGTTCTTTTCTAAATACTAATTGATATGGTGAATACCCCGTGGTGTTTCTCCACGTTGTTCGATATGCTCACAAGGCTTCCGAAAATCTTGAAGCCCAGTCATGTCTGTGTGATGCAACTGTTTTTCTAAGTATTGCCTCAATTACCTTATTAGTGCTTTCTACTTGGCCATTTGCCTGTGGGTGGTATGGAGTTGTAATTTTGTGCAGAATGTGGTAATTTTTTAATGTCGTAGCAATATTATTACCTACAAATTGCAGTCCTCCATCTGTAATTATGTCCCTCGGGAGGCCATATCACACAAATAATTGGAAAATAAAATGTATTATTGAATGCTCTATAGCTCTTGGTAGTGCCTCTGCTTCAACCCATTTAGTAACATACTCTGTTGCAACCAGTATGTATGTTCTTTGATTTGATGATGGGTTAATAAGACCAATAAAATCAAGTGTCCATTGCTCAAATGGCTCAATTACTAACTGTGGGTTCAAAGTCATCTCATCAGATTGTCTAGGGCATCCTTCCCTGTGGCAACTATCATAGGCTTGAATAAACTTTTTAGCACCTTTAAAAATAGTGGGCCAGTAATAGCCTATTTCTAAAACTGTGTGACCGGTCCTGTGGTGTGCAAAATGTCCGCCACACGGCCCATCGTGGCATGCTTTTAGAATGTCAAATACTTCATATTCTCGAATGCATATTTTGATGTGCATATCTGCTCCTGTATGAAATAATTAGCCCCCAATCCAAGAGAATCGGGTACTGCGTTGCACTATCTATTTTCTTTCATTAGGTGTTAGATGCTTGGGTAATTTTCCTACTACTAATTAATTTGCAACGTCCGCATACCATGGTGTTCTAACAATGAAGACAAATAAATGTTCATAAGGAAATTGATATTCGATTGTTGTTGCGTCTACTGGCTTTGGCATTCGTGAGAGAAAATTAGCTACAATGTTTTCTTTTCCAGGTCGATCCTTAATTTTGATGTCAAATTCCTACAAGAGAATCAACCATCTTGTCACTCTTCCATTTTTAATTGGTTTATTTGCTAAATACTTAATGGCAGAGTGATCTATATATAAAACTACAAGATACCCAGTTATTTAATATCTAAATTTATTTACAGCATATATTACAGCTAAAAATTCTTTTTTAGTCACAATATAGTTTAATTCAGTAGGAGGTATATTTTTTCTGATATAATATATTCCATATGACTTTTTATCTTCTTCTTGTCCATGAATTGCTCTGATTGCTATGTCTGAAGCATCAGAAGAAATTTGGAATGGCAAATCCCAATTTCGGCCCCTTAGCACTGGAGTTGTTGATACAAGCTTTTTTAGATCCTCAAAAGCATGATCACACTTGTCTATCCAAATAAAATCAATATTTCCTGTTAGTGTGTATAAAAGCGCAAGAATATGAGAAAAATACATTATAAATATTCTATGATAACCAAAAAATCCCAAGAAACTACGTACCTCTATTTGTGTGGTAGGAGTAGGTATTAAAACAATTATTTGAATTTTAGCTGGATCTACCTGTATTTTAGCTGCTGAAATATAATGACCTAGGATGAGTCCCTCGGTCATCATCATACAACACTTTTCATGGCTCAAACAGAGACTGGTGGCAATGCATGTTTGCAACACTTTTCCTAATGTTTGTAATGCTAGCTCAAAATCATCCCCATAAGGTGTGAAGTTATCCATATATACTTCGAGCCCTTCATTTATTAAATCTGAAAAATTTCTGAGGATAGCCCTCTGAAATGTGGCAAGTAAGGTGCATAGCCCAAACGGTAAGACCGTGTAAGCAAATGTCCCCCAGGGAGAGGTAAAAGTAGTTTTATCGTGATCTTCAGGGGCAAACTAAATATGATTGTATCCACTGAAGCCATCTAGGAAAGAAAATAATTTCTTTCCGGATAATGTGTCTAATACCTAATCAATGAATGTAAGGGGGAAGTGGTCTTTCTGGGTTGCTTTGTTCAATTCTCTGTAGTCTACAGATATCTGCCACTTTCCATTCTTCTTTACATCTAAATTTTTTTGCAATTCAGCTTTCACAATATCCTTAAGATGAGGGTTTAATCTCCATTGGGGTTGGTGAACAAGTCTAGCATCCTTTTCTGTATAGATGTGGTGCATACA
The DNA here is from genome assembly GCA_000404065.3 of Pinus taeda. NCBI lineage: Eukaryota > Viridiplantae > Streptophyta > Pinopsida > Pinales > Pinaceae > Pinus > Pinus taeda. The sequence goes on from APFE030438453.1 coordinate 84,820, forward strand.
CAACTGGTGATCTTCATGTCTGGGTAATCGCATGCAAAGGCTTCCTCATATTTTCTTAGGAGTTGAACCAACTTTTCTTCTTGTTCAGTGGACCAGTTTTTGTTAATGTTCAAAGTTTTTCCCAACTCAATCTCTATGGTTTTGCTGTTATAAACAAAGGTGGTTGGTATTGATTGATCATGAGTATCTTTTAGGGGATCTTCTTCTACTTCATTATCAAACATTACCTCAATCATGTGACATTGTAGATGGGATATGGTTTCTAATTGGATAATGTTGGAGTTAATGATGTCATCCTCTATTTGGTCTTTAAATTTGAGGGCATCTTCTATGGTTAGTGGTGATCTAACGTTTTCAGTTAGGTATGATACAGGTTGTTTTTTTGTTTTGATTATTGTTAAGCTTGGTTGGGCTGGAGGGTACAAGGCTAAATTCTTTACATTTCTTCCTCTTGCTATAGTCATGTTGCCTTGTCGATAGCCAATGTAAGCGTTAGCAGTTGCTAACCAAGGTCTACCTAGAATTAAGGGGTCTCCATTCAGTCAGTTTTTAGGATTAATGATCAGAAAGTCTACAGGGTACTCCTAGGAGTCTACAGATACCATTACATCATGTAATGTGCCTTCTCGTCTGACTACTGATTGATCAACCAACTCTAATAAGGTTCTGGTTTGGTATAATGATGTAATGCCAAGTTTTTGACAAGTGGTGCTTGTCAAAATATTGATTGCAACTCCTAAATCAACTAAGGCATTGGGGAAGGAGCATCCATTGATTTGCATCGTGACTATAGGATTTCCTAGGTCCTCATATTTTACAGGTGCTTCCCTTATTGATAGTAAGTCAGATAAGGTACCGACTACTTGGAAAGTTGGATTAGTTGTTATTTTCCTCTTTGGCTTTTTTATACATAACTCTTTGATAGTTTTTCGTGTAAATCGGGATGTCTTGTATAGCCTGGAGGAGTGGAATTTTTATACAATTTTTTTTTAGTTCTCCCAGAAGATCAAAATCAAGATGTTCTATTGGGTGAGGTATGATCAGTCATTTTGGAAATGGTTGAGAAGACGTGGTTTCTTGTTCATGATTTTGTTGTCTAACCAAATTCTCTTCTTTTGGTGTTTTTTCTAAAGGTAACAATTTGCAACTTCAACATTTTTATCTCCTTGTGATTCTATTATATGCCTAGATCTTAATTGAAGGTAGTTTCACTCCCTTAACTCGGTTTTTGGTTCTGGTCCTTCGATTATTTGCACAGATTGAACTGGTCTATTGTTTGGGTTCGGGTTGGGTTGGTTTGGGAGCTATTCTCTTAAGTTGGTATGGGGATTTTATTGCAATGTATAAGGTGTTGGCAGCGTAGGTTGAGGGAGAGGAATCATTCTACCTGGTTGATTCATAGGTCTTTGCCAGTTTGACTGTCAGATTTGACTCTACGAAGTGGAGGGTGACCATTATGTTGAATATGCATTATTTTTCCAAAATGGTGGACAGTAAGGAAAGTTTGGCCAATTGGTTTGATTTGTTTGATTTGGCCATGGTGATATGGGGAGTGGATACTGTGACCAGCTGGAGAAATGTGGTTGATTCTACCACATTCCATTATACTGTTAAGCATTATACTAAGGAGGTTAAAAAGAAGAGGATGGATCAACGGGCATACCTGTTTGTCGTGGTTGTCACTAGTAGTGCTGATTTAGTAGGTGAACCAGTTTTGTTTCTTCTTCTACTTCTTTGTAGACTGATTTCAGTCCTGGGAGTGATGGGCAGCTTTCTGTGGCGTGATCTTCCATACAAATAGCGCAAATTTTGACCCTATCTAGCGGGAACTCTTTGTGGCTATGTTTATTTCTGCATCTAGGGCATAATATCGCCAAATTTTGTTCTTCTTCTGCTTACTTTTGTTTAGCTTGCATAATGTCGAACTACATTGTTAGAGTCCCTAGAATATTAGTTTTGAAATCTCCTAGATTTCTGATTTATACCTCCACTGGAGATCTTGTTATCCCTTGTGATCATGTCACGTTCTGCTGGCTTCAGTCTTGCACTGCCTCTTGAACTACTGATACACAAATCAATGTTGTCAGCAAAATTTTCTTGATATATGTCACCTTTGCCCATAATGTTTAATATTTCAATCCATTGTTCTTTCATCCTCTTAATTAGTGTAGTTTTTAACACATTGTCAGGGAAGGGTAAATATGCATAAGGAGATCTGTGGAGATTTTATTGAAAGCATTCTACATATTCGTCTAGTGTTTCACTAGGTCTTGCTGTCATTTGAAATATTTCATCCTTTAATTCTCTGGATCTACAATAATCCTGATATTTCCTTAGAAAAGTAGTTTTCATTTTATCCCATTTGTTTATAACACCTCCACCTAACCCCATAAACCATCATAAAGCTATTGCTTTTAATGTAGAGGGAAATAATTTTAGTGTTTTGGGATTAGTGGTATAGTCATACCCCCAACATAATACATCAAACTCAAACAAAAATGCATCTAGATCCTCTAATGTTAGGCCATGCAATGTAGGAATATTCTGGAGAGGAATGGCCTTCATAGGTGCATTAACTACAGTGTCCACAATGGGATATTGCAGTGTGGAGGTTTGAGGTGTTTGTTGGTTCAGGGTCATTTGATCAAATATGTGCCAATACCCTTCTGGGATTTCGAGAGGGTTATTCCTAGGATGACTAGAAGGAGTAGGAATGATCTTAACAACACTTCCTTGGTCTGGGATAATGAGTGTTCCCTATTGAACTACTATCTGGGGGGATCTTGGCTGCTCAGGTTCTTCTGCTTTGTTTTGGATGATCTTGAAACACTCCCCTTATCTGGGATGCTAAGTGTTTGAACTATTTCGAGAGGGGATCTTGGCTGTTCTGTTTCCCCTGTTTCTCCTCCTCCTTCATGGAGATTACTAGAATTCCCTTCTTGTAAAGAAATTGGGCGAGAATTCTCAATTTCTTGAAATATTTCTTAGTCTCTTTTGTTTTGTTGTGCACCTCAGCAAAGGCTACATATGGTGAGCTTGTGGCTCGAAGGGAGCTAGTAAGTTTTCTAGAAGCAAATTTTCTAGGGCCCACTGATGGTTGAGATTTGGCTTTCTTAATGATATTGCCTATGAAGGTTGATCAACCAAGGGTCATCAGTCCCTTAGCTTTGTCAGGTTTGGGTAGCGGTTTTGGATTATTTTCAAGTTTTTTCTTCTTAGTCATACACACAACTCAAATATTTATTTCTACCCAAAAATATTAACAATTCAGTTGGAAAGCGGGTGGGGGAGCAAGGCTTTTACATGCTCCATACACAAGTTCTTACCTTCTATTTTTAATACCCAATTCTCTCCTAACAGGGTCTCATCATATGGACACTACTCTTTTTTTTTTTAAATGGCTACACTCTCCCTGGCAATGGTGCCAAAACTTTGAGTGATAAAAGGTGTCTTTTAAATCCTATTTATCCTACATTAATTATCAATCCAGGTAAGATTTTCTATTTCAAGAGTGTACACAGTTTATGGTAACTATTTATTCAAGAGTAATGTTTCTAAATTGCAGTATAGTGCTTTCAAGTACAAGAGTAAATGGATGCTTGAAATAAAACTTACCTACAATTAAAAGAAACTCAATGCTCTGAAACTAAATCATTTACTCAGGAAATTAACAGCAATTATCAGTCAAGGATATAGTAGCAATAACTCTTTCCTATTGTAACTAATGTAAATGAAATCAAACATAAATAAGATCCTAAATCTGAGAACTCTAGCAGTCATAGCCAATGTCCTTTATAGTTGTTGATCTCACACACCACACTAAATAATCGATTGGGAATGAAAATGAATTAAATCAATAATGATGTTGATAGAAATGGGATAATTATGCTAATTGTAACAATGCTTAAAAACAAAACCAAATGATTGTAGAAAGGAAATGAACAACGATGCTAGTTAGTAGAAATGAACAACAGAATTTATGAAACTGTAATGAACAACAAAGTTAATGTACTGGAATGAACAACAAAGCTCTGTAATAAAAATGAATAGCATGAGAATATAGTTGCAGAGAATAATAATCTTATTATGACGAGAAGGAACAACAATGTGATTTAGTTACAACACATATAATGGAGCAATTCATTAAATCTAAAAACAAGAAATATTAAAGCAATGCAATTCCAATAAACAAAGATCAAACCAAACCGTCACACAACAAAGATCGTAAAGAAATAGTACAGAATAGCAAGGGGATCCACCAGGGCCGGGCCCTTAGCCGCTGGTGAAGCACCACCGAACTACTTCAGTATAGAAGAAAGAACAACAATCGGATTATGTATTAATCATATGCAAAAATGGTTACAGCCAGTTGTACTCTGTTTTAATCAATGAGAGTCGATGATTAAAGTAAAAGTACAACAGTAATTTCTGAATAATGATGAATCTCCATTCTTTATAATCGTTGTCCCTTTTATAATGGCCACGCATATAAAACATGAAAAGTAGATAGACTAGTAACAGCGATCCCTCAGGATCAAGAGATCCCGAGGGATCTGCTCAATCTTCTAACTTCAGTTAACTCTTTGTATTTTGCATTGATGATGTGATCTCCTTTGTTCTTATCCTTAACTGTGTGCTCCAATCTTGACCTACTATCTACATACGACTTCCTGTTGAAGGAATATCAGTTACTTCATTGTGACTTTTCCCCTGGAAAGGTAATTTCCATTTTATCTTTTTCCTGCATGAGAAAAGACAATAATTAGCTAAATTGCAATAATCAATAACTCCCTTGTTTTTGCTATAATTATTTGATATATTAACATCTTAGAATATAAAGGAGATATGAGTAAGGAAAATAATAAGGAAATATATGTCAAATTCATACCTTTTCCATAGCTCAACGCTATCATGGTTGTGGCTGCAGCCTAGGGCACAAGGGCGCACCGACTGCAATACGCTACCAGACTCAAAGGAACGTGAAGGGTGCTCGGAGCCTGGGCTAGTGAGGAAGATGAAAGCTCACACGAATGGTGCAACCACCTGACTATCCATAGGAGGCCCAGTCTTAGTGCTCCACTTAGTTGAAAGAGGGTGTGGGACTATAAAACAGGCTGCAGGAAAGCTGCATGATTTGGTCGCGGCGTAGAGGGCCAATCAAACGCATAGGACACATTTGCGTCCCATGGGATACACTATGCGAGGGAAGGATGGAAGGCGACCATTTCAAGTACTATTCATGATAAGATGTCCCGTTTAAGAGGCCAAGGAGTGGGCGACGGGAAATTATGTTAAAGGGGTAACCGCGAAGAGCGCATTAATGAGCCACGAACAAGGCGAAAGGCCGAATTTGAATTTGAAATCGTATATAACACACAAGGGAAGGGGCACACAACTAAGCCTAATCATTTGAACAATAGAACACCTTGGGTTCAAGGAGAGAGGAGTAAGATGGATGACACACCGATGGAAGAAAGCCCGTGGTTTCAGGTAATGCCAAAGGAATGGTGGGAGGTGTTCCTGAGGTCGATGACCACCAAGGAGGTTCCACAGAATCCTACACCATGGGCAGCCAAAATCGCTAAATCACTGAGGATGTCACAGACCAAGAAGTACCCCCAGATACCTAGCCAAGTAAGAAGGTCGTCGTGACATTTATGATTTAGTAAACTCAAAGTGGAAGAAAAGGTCAAAGTTGTTACAATTGAAAGTGATGAGGAGGAAGAGGGACCTTCGACCTATGTCGAAGAAATAAACCCAGATGAGGAAGGCAAAGAAAATATCCAGCCAGTCTGACAACCCAAGTATGTTCCTTCAAGAAAGGGGAAGGCTAAGGTTCCTACAAATCTAGATGATGTTGACAACATACTCATCACATCGTCTCTTCCAAAAGCAGCTCCACTTGAAAGCATGGTGACTCGCTGTATTTCGATGATGAAATTTGAAGACTGGGACCTTGTACATATATAAAAATTTCCCCATTTGGTGACTAGTGAACTAATGGAGCAAAGCATTGAAGGGATGGTTATGAAACTTCAGCCAAAGGAATGGCTGCAAAAGGTGGAGGAAGCCGAGTTGCTCTATCTCTTGTCCATTCCCCACTTTCTTCGGCTCCCTATTACAATATTGGTCATGCAACAACTGCTCTGTTCGGTACATGATGGATACTTATGGACAGATAACCCCATCCACATCACGACAGAACTCATCATAGGATCTCGTAGCTCCCCTGTGAAGTAAGATACCCCAGGGAGATCGTTGATAAGAGTGGCAATGTGACAATGACAAAAACCTTGAAAAGGAAATACAAGTTGGAGAAAGGGCGGCGAGGGTATACTATTGACAGTATTTTGGACAAAGCGGTCTGCATTTCTACCCAGTTGCTGGAAGGGAAAGTGATGCGGAAATGCCGCAGCAATGAGGTTCCAACAATAGTCATCGCTTATTAGGCCCTAATGCAGGTTCGTCAGAGTTAATAGCTAAACAAATCCCACAGCTACCGGCCCTTTCGGCAACAACCTGCGGACCACGGACTAAGGTCTCACCCGAGGTAGCAGGGGAGGGTGCTAGAACCAGGTTTCCACACCCTTGGGATGTCATGATGTGGTCTATTAGCTACACATTACTTTACCTCTGCATAGATCCGGAGCAAGGCACTTCCCTCAAGGTTATTATTTGTGAATTTGTTATAGATCAGATCTACTCTTACAACCTTTAAGCAAGCATTTAAACTTAAAACCCCATGCACGTAATTATAAAGAAAGATGTAAGGTCATATAATAGATCATAAATAAATTCATATCATAAGCAAATACCAAATCCATAAGAAAACATACAATGATTTAGGAATTCTTATCTTTATTGATCTTCTCTTTAATACAACCAGATTTTCCCTGTGCACTTAGCTGTAGGGGTCGGTGCACACAGCTACGGACTCTACTAGGCCTTTGTGCACACAGCCACAGAGCCTCTATCTACCTAGAAACACCCTTGACTTGAACTTACAGACACCAAAAACACTGCCTTTACAAACCCATAGTACTAAGATTCATCCGAAAACTAGAACTACATCTTATCCTTAGAGCCCCTATCTATTTATACATTCCCATGGTCCGCGGACGATGGGAAGGATGACTTACTTCCTATTATTCTATATTATTTCTTGGGTGGACAATGCTTTGGCTCGACCTATTACATTTCGCGCTCCGCATATTTCATAGATTTGCAATATTATTATCCTAACCTATAGGCTTTAAGGCCCAAAACTATCACGCGAGACCTCCGATACCCAACAAGCCCCCAACACAATCATTATGACTCGTCCCGAGTCACTCATCGGTGTGGTAATACGCGCTGGCTGGGCTCCGCGGTTCACCTTCCTGTGAATGACGTACTACTCCCTCTTTATCTCCTGCAACACTTCTTCCAGTTGTTGCCCCATTCTCGTTACTAATTCACGCAACCGATATTGCTCATTCTGCTCTACTCAGTTAACATAGCACACCCCCACATAAGCTTTTGGTTGTAGCTAGGGTGCTACATACAGGAACTCCTCATACCAACACAACCATTTTCCAATTTCATATCTTCTGTACTCACTTTCTACTGTAGCTTGTGTTGCAATTTTGCAACACCATTGCTACTATCCGCGAGATCCCAATCTTCAAGTTGCATCAAAGACGGCCTATTAACTACAATTCCACCATTTGTCTCCATATTTATAGCCTTGCCCTTATCTTTCATGGTTCGTTGTCCAACCCATGGGTGAGCCAGTGGCATCTGGACCAGTTCTGCTTTGTGTCTACAAATTTCCGGCACATCCCCTACCATCAATGCTGAACTCTACTCAGTGCGCGCAGTTGTAAACATCTTCCTCTTCAGAAAGCCCTGCATCTCCAGTGGCCATATCACAACCCTTGGGCTTACTCCTTGAGTGTAGATAAAGAATAGCTCCATAGCGGTGGGAAGGCAGGATAGCTTACTGTTCCCAAAAGCGTATCTCGTTCAGTGGATGCCCCCCTATGACTTATAAGTGTCTTTAAATTCAAATTCATTGGTTCCCACCTTTTCTGGTGCCCTCATGCTAAGCTTGTGGCAGATCGTTCTAGATTTGGCTCGTACCCCATCTCTTAGTTTCCCATTGCCCGCTCTCTTTTGCCATAACTTAGACATCTTGTCATGAACAGTGATAGAAATGATCACCTCTCTACTTGTCACCGTAGCAACATAGCCTTTTCCATGCAACTGCGACCCTTGTGACAGAACGAGTCTACACGCACGCTGGTCATCATGCAGCTTCCCCCCAAACTGCTTTATTGTCCCGCACTCTCTTTCAACTGGCTGGAGTGGTGAGACTATCCTTCAGGAAGTTAGTCAGGTGGTTGGCCCACCTTTGTAAAGCTTAAATCGACCGCCATTTACTCTTCCTCGAAAGGGGTCTCCATTAAGCTTGGCAAGCTGGACCACGCCTCCATCTGTAACTTCTTTGAATACATAAGGTCCCAACCAGTGTATGCGGAGCTTGCCAGGGAATTGCTCGAACTTGCTGTCATATAGTAATACTAGATCATTCTCTTTGAACATGCGCATCTTGATATGACAATCATGCCAAGCTTTCTCTCACTACTTCTGTACCTGCTAATGAAATCCTGCCAGAAATCACTCCTCCTCAAGTTCCTCTAGTTTCACGATCCTTTCTTCGAAAGCTCCGCGGTCTGCCATCCCTATCACCACTGCTATTCGTAAACTGGGTACAATGTACTCCATTTTCATGATGATTTCCTTGCTGTAGACTAACAGGAAAGGTCTCTAGCCCATCAACCTCTTCCATGTTGTTCGGTATGCCCATATCACAACAGATATGCGCAAATCCTAATCATTGTGCTGCACATTACATACCTTGGTCAATGTTGTCTCCAAAATTTTGTTAAATGTTTCAATGGTCCTATTTGCTTCTGGATGATACGACATACTCTATTGATGGTATATCTAAAATTCCTCAGTGACCGCGTTGAAACTCTCATTCAAGAAATGTGTTCCACGATCACTCATTAGAATTTTTGAACATCCAAATCACATTAACACATTTTGGAACAAGAATTTCCCGGCTATAGCGGCCATGCAGTCTTTAGCTAGCTATGCTTTCACCCATCGGGTCACTATGATGATATATCGTGCCCCCGTCTTTCTTGGAGGTGTGATAGGCCCCACGAAATCGATCGCCCATTTCTCGAATGGTTGCCGCATCATTCGTGGCTTGAGTGACATTTCATGCCTTCACGATGGTTTCCCAGTCTGTTGACATACGTCGCAAGCCTAACAATATGCTTTCGAGTATTGATGTAGAGTTCGCCACCATAGTCCAGTGCAAAGAATCTTATGTGCAGTGGCGCGGCCCACATAATCTCCTCTAGCAACACCCCCATGTGCTTCAGCCAGGATTTGTCCTCGCTCGAATTCAGGTACATATCTGCGTAGTATTTTGTCATTTCCCATTTTGTAGAGGTGTCCTGTAATAATAGTAAAATCTGTTGCATGCATCACTAATTCTTTCTTTTGCTAAACAAAATATCCTTGTGGCACAGTTCCTGTGGTTAAGAAGTGGACTGTATCCTCAAAATGGCCATCCACAATGTGTACTGCATATAGCTGTGCATCCGGTAGTCCTTCCTCCAAATTTGTGGGCTCTTCACCATTCTCAATTTGGGACAGGTGATCTGGGCCTGCGTTTAGACGTCCCAGTTTTACGATGACTTCGAAGTCATATTCTTGAAATAATAGCAACTACCGACAAATGTGCCCCCCAAACATACGCTTATTCACTAGGTATTTTAGAGTAGAGTGGTCAATATACATCTTAAAGTGTCCTCCGAGTAGATAGTGGCGATATTTCTGGAGTGTGTATACCATCGCCAATCCCTCACGCTTAGTAGTGGAGTAGTTTTTCTCAGCTTTGGACAATTGTTGACTTGCGAACGCAATCGAGTGATTAATTCCTTCTGCTCCTTCCTGTGTGAGTACTGCTCCTAGCACGATACACGACGCGTCAACATGCATGTGAAATTTAATGTCCCATTTTGGAAAGACCAATATAGGGGCCGATGCCATCTTTTCCTTAAGTGTTTCCATACTTTTGTTACATTCCTCATTCTAGCAATAAGTAGCATCCTTTTTCAACACCTGTCCCATCGGTGCTGTGTGTCAAGCTATAAAAAGGGTCTCTTTCACCTCTAATTACCTCACATTAATATGTCAATCCGGGAATGTTTTGTTATTTCAAAGAGTGTCTCAGTTTGAGGCTATCGTTTGGCACAGTAATGCTAGTAGCACAGTGTTCAAAAATACAAGAGTAAATGGATGCTTTTTTACAGCTAACTACTTCAAAAGATTAAACCACACACTTAGAAAACTAAGCAATTTATTAGTCAAGGGTTCAGTAGCAATAACCCATCCATTTGTAAACTGATGGAAAAGGAAACCAGAGAACAGATCGTTGATCTAGGAGCCTGACAGTAGATGTCAATGCTCACTACAACCTAGGATCGTTCTTCACACAAAAATAACAAATGACAGGAAATGAAACGGTAGATAAGAAATGGAACAACAAACCTAAAATGGAACAGAAGTTAAGAAATTGTAACGGCAACTAAGTCTAACAAGCAGTAACACCTTAATCTATAAGATCAAATGCACTAATCGTAACTTACAGGAATCAAACGACAATCCTTCACTCTTAAGGGCAGATTAAACAACACACCAAAATGTAACAACACTGATTAATGATGAATTATAGACGAGTGCTTGAAAACCATATATACACACGGCACACCTTAATAGTAATCTGATCCAGTTATCAATCTCAGTTAGAAAGAGTACGACTGCATTTCAAAATAGAACATCATTGCTTATAGATGCAACAATCGCAAAGAACATAACTCCCAAGATGAATTCCGTAATGTTAATGAACAAGTGCACAACACAAAAGGCTTTGTAATTAAATAGCAACAGTATTCTGTAAACACTAGTAGTATTATATCAACACCTAAAAGAATAGCGATACGATGGAGAGTCAATACAATAGTTTTGTCTTTAGAAATCTTAATAAATTAAACATAACAGAGCATGTGATGTAAATTTACAAAACACATCAGATTACCAAATAACTTTGATAAGCAAACCATACATAAACCAAATGTAATAGTACATGAGCAAGTGTCCTCCAGGGCCGAGTCCTTAGCCTCCAGGGGTACACTGCTTGAAGTTATTCCAGACTCAAAGATGAAATAGTAACCAAGTTTGTATTAATGCATAAAGTGGAATTACAATAGATCAGTTCTTAGCGAGACTTGATGATCAAAGTTTTGATCTTAAAGGAAATTACGTAAAACATAACAAACTCTCCCTCGAGCTAATAGTGCTGCCCCTTTTATAATGGTGAAGGCGGAGATATCTAAGTGCAGAAATAGTTAAAGCAGCGATCCCTCAGGATCAAGGATGCTGAGGGATTCACCGAACCATTCATCCTCATACATTTCTTTTCATTCCTGCGCCGAGCCGATATCTCCACTTCCTTTCTAGGGCTAATTCGCTTTGATTTGCTTTGCCTTATTTGCATACGGTTCCCCGTCAAAGGGAAAGCGGTTATCCCGTCCTTGTCCTTTCCTTTGGAACAACAATTTCTTGTTTTTCCTTCTTTCTACATAAAGAAATGAAAATTGTCAGTGTTTTCGTCTTGCATATTAATCTCACATGTTTTATTACAATTCCTTATCATTTTCTTAGTTCATGATGCAAAAGGTTTGTAAGTTCTACTGAAAAGATGTTGAAATAATTACCAAAAACATACCTTCTTCAGTACTCCACACAGCCCCCTGCTTACCCTTTTTCATTCCCTCATGAAAACATTGTAGTTGACATGTAAGGCAGTGAGTGAGTAGGCTGGAGATGGAATCTCATGTGAAGGCCTACAACCATGATGCATAACTAGGTGTTCAAAGAAATGGCCTGTATAACCCTCAGGCATCTCAAACAGGGCTTGGTATCCAGGTGCAGGGTGCCAAATGATTGGACTCCAGAACCTATATCCTAACCAGGATGGCCCTGCCCTCAAAATGACTTCGCCATAGAGGTGGAAGTGGTTGGTGGCTAATTTAAAATTTTCATACTTAAATGGTTCCCTGAGCTGGATATTCGGATTAGAGATCTGATACTAAAATTTAGTCGTATCAATGGCAAGGGTTTTGATAGATAAAAGGTATTATATTCCCTGTCGAATAATTGCCTCATGAATGGGTCCTAATGCTTCAATTACACCTGGAGTCTTCATGAGGTTTCTATGTTTTCTCCACAACTATACTGGATTCCTAGGCTCAGCTCTTATCCATAAATCTAATCTTTTTTCTTGTCTTTGGAAAGCATTATAGGCTTTAAGCCATTTAATTTGATTAACCCCAAATGAAATAAATGCCTGTAATTGGATATCCCCAACAAAAGGGCTAGGGTTCAGCTCGGTCTCCTAGTCTAATACAACGTTATGTAAATAAAACTCACACAGTAGTCTCTGAAATTTTACCCCGTAGTGCTTACAGCAGTTTATAAAATCATCTATGGTGTTAATTTGTATGGGAGCACCTACTTTAACAGCCTTATTTTCAATTGCAAATATCGTTCCATTAAAAACAAGGAATAATTCTTAGCAGGGGCTCTACATGCTAGGACGTCATTGTATAAACAACATAAGGTATCCATCTGCTTGATAACTATATCTAACCTACCAGTTACGTTCGCGACTTTTTCTTCTTCCCTTCACCACCCTTCAAAGGCCTGGCTTTCTGATAGATTGACGTTCCTAAGCTGCTATTGTAGCTCTTGATACTTTTCTCGAGGGACTGTTTGCTCTATAAGCTTTTTTGCTTCTTGTTGAGCTTGCTTCAAACCCTTTTGTAGGGTTACCGATTTCGGATCTCTTTTCCATGTGACAGTGGAGGCCGGGAGTTTTACCTGAATTTTCCTATTGAGTTGTTTTGCATTCATGACCCTTATCACTCCCGAAGGTGGTGTCTCCGTTTGAATTTCCTTATCGTGGGTAAACATATCATCCATTTCTATCTTAACGTGGATATCAGTCCATTGCTGTTCCTTTTTAATTGGAACAACAATCTGCTCCTCAGCATCATTTGGAACAGTATCCTGGTTTTCGATAGGGTTTTGAACAGTAGGATGGACTCTGGTCCTCTGCCCCTTTGTCTTGAGGGGTTTTGCTGGAGTGGTTGCATTTTTTCTTCACGAAGTCCTTTTTACCCTTTTCCTTCCTTTTAGAATCCTAATCTGTTGTCAGAGCTGAACTATTATATTCAATAGTCTTTGTTGTTCCTTTCGTAATTCCTTAATTTCCTCAATTTCCTTAGAAGGAACAGCAGCCTGTTCAACACGGCGTGGACTGTGACTAATTCCCTGATTTTCTCTCTGGGGTGCTTCTGCGTTACTCTGCTCTGGTTGTTCCGAGGCAAGAACCCTAACTGATTCTGCTATTTCTTGGGTGACTTCCTTTTCTGGCCCCCTCTCCTCTGGAATTTCTTCTGGTGTCATTTGGCTAGGAACGGATTGTTCCTGTTCTGCATCTCCTGTCATATTTTCATCATGAACAGGCATATTCTCTTCTTCTACCTCCTCTGCATGTGATTCCTGAGGTGCATTTCCCTTCTGAGGTTTCTCTTTGGCATGGAGATCTAATGGACTGGAAGGTTGGCCATATTCACCCATTTTGGCCAAAATTTTGGCCAATTCATCTTCTCCCAATGGGTCCTACAATGGGCTACCTTCCTGCTATTCTGTTTCCTTCTCCTACTCAGATTGCTCAACTTCTTCTTCCATTTCTCGTTCCTCTTTTTCCTACATTCCTTTCTCATTGTCTTCCCCTTCTAATCATGGGGGTTGCTCATCTTATATCTCTACCGGTTGGCTGGTGTTTCCTTGGGGCTTCTCTAGCCTCACTCATAGCCATGCTAGCCAGACCAATTTCCTTCATTTTTCTGGACGCTCTGGTGTAATGGTGGCATGTTTATGTTTTGGGGATGGTGTGGGCAATCCTCCATTTATCATGGCAATTAGCTCTTCCCAGCTACTCTATTGTTGGGTAAGGATATGGCTAACTATTAACTGAATCAACCCATGATGACTAACAATTGAGGCTACATGTTGTGCCTTTTTTATCCTCCGTGCAATGTCATGAATTAATGAATTAAAAATGAAGGTAAATTTACAGAGCATTTTTGCTTTATTACAGCTAAGAGTTTGAGATGTCGTGGTCTTACCACGTCTTTTCTGCCTTCACAGGTGATGTAGCTTTGAATGGTCTTCGCCAATTCTACCCACGACTCTCCTAATGCTACTAGTAGAACCCCCTTTCCTCTAATTGTCGGGCTTTGGCATTCCTCTTGGAAGATTTCTATGATCTTCTGCAATCTCTCCTTCTTTAAAGTCCATACAGGTCCAATGGCTGGCAGTCCCGAGACTTCTATGATTATGTCATCGGTGACTACTATGCATCTCCCCCTCACTGTGGAGTGATCCTCTTGCAAGTTCTGCAAGAATTCAATTGCTACAGTCTCGTTGGATTCCTGTAAGCGATTGAGGTAAGTTAGCCACCCTACTCTTGCTAGGATTTCCTGGGTAGCAGTAGAGACTGTTAACACCTACGGTTCTCTCCGAATCGATCTTCCTCCCATGTTTATGGTTTCGCTGTAAAATCTCAATGGAATGGCAGCTGTTCATGCTGTTGAAACACAGAGGGGTTGAAAGATGCAAGACTCGCTCAAAATCTAATGCTACAGAGTATACAATGGAAATGGCTTATGAACACGAAGTCATGCAGAAAAATAAAAAACAGTATACCGTTGAGCCGTGTTGTTCCCAAGTACACAGCTTCCCGAATAGTGATCTGACATGTAATCTAGGGAATGATGAGGTTAACCTCTCCCCCCGCAATGTGATAGGTCGTCCCAGCTGTCAAATAAACGAGCGGTGTGCCGTTCTGAATAGAGTCCTTAAGGAACAACGTATGGAAATATGCCATGTTTACAAAAGTAGCAAGTTACCGAAATCGAGGTGTAGAGTTGGGTCACTTAATACATAAGAGACTGCGGTGAAATGATGCAAGGCTGGGGGGATAGGACATCAGCCGTGGATACGGAGTCTCATGTGGTCATTGTCAATTGTTCTGTCATGATTGGTGATAATAGATGTACATGCGTTGTATGGTTGGAGAAATAATATATGATTTATTACAAAGGCATAAGAAACAGAAGAGTACTAATAACTACCTATTGGTGTAAATAATGTGACCTCACTACCATTAATAGTGCTCTGATGCTGGCAGGTGTCCATAATTACCTCACATTAATATGTCAATCCGAGAACATTTTGTTATTTCAAAGAGTGTCTCAGTCTGAGGCTATCATTTGCTAGAGTAATGCTAGTAGCACATTGTTCGAAAATACAAGAGTAAATGGATGCTTGTTTACAGCTAACTACTTCAAAAGATTAAACCACACATTCAGAAAACTAAGCAATTTATCAGTGAAGGGTCCAGTAGCAATAACCCATCCCTTTGTAAACTGATGGAAAAGGAAACCAGAGAATAGATCATGGATCTGGGAGCCCGATAGTGGATGTAAATGCTCACTATAGCCTGGGATCGTTCTTCACACCAAAATAACAAATGACAGGAAATCAAAGGACAGATAAGAAATGGAACATCAATTAAGAAATAGAACAACAAGCCTAAAATGGAACAACAATTAAGAAATTGTAACAGAAACTAAGTCTAACAAGCAGTAACACCTTATTCTATAAGATTAAATGCACTAATCGTAACTTACAAGAATCAAACAGCAATACTTCACTCTTAAGGGCGGATTGAACAACACACCAAAATGGAATAGCACTGATTAATGATGAATTATACAATAGCGCTTGAAAACCATATATACACATGCCACACCTTAATAGTAATCTGATCTAGTTATCAATCTTAGTTAGAAAGAGTACGACTACATTTCAAAATAGAACAACATTGCTTATAGATCCAACAATCGCAAAGAACATAACTCCCAAGATGAATTCCGTAATGTTAATGAACAAGTGCACAACACAAAGGCTCTGTAATTAAACAGCAACAATATTTTTTAAAGACTAGCAGTATTATATCAACAACTAACAGAACAGTGATACAATGCAGAGTCAATACAATAGTTTTGTCCTTAGAAACCTTAATAAATTAAACATAATAGAGCATGTAATGTAAGCTTACAAAACACATCAGATTACCAAATAACGTCGATAAGAAAACCATGCATAAACCAAACGTAATAGTATAGGAGCAAGTGTCCTCCAGGGCTGGGCCCTTAGCCTCTAGGGGTACACTGCTTGAAGTTATTCCAGACTCAAAGACGAAATAATAACCATGCTTGTATTAATGCATAAACCAGAATTACAATAGACCAGTTCTTAGCGAGACTTGATGATCAAAGTTTTGATCTTAAAGGAAATTACATAAAACATAACAAACTCTCCCTCGAGCTAATAGTGCTGCCCCTTTTATAATGGTCAAGGCGGAGATATCTAAGTGCAGAAATAGTTAAAGCAGCGATCCCTCAGGATCAAGGATCCTGAGGGATTCACCGAACTGTTAGTTCTCAGTCATTTCTTTTCTTTCCTGTGCCGAGCCGATATATCCACTTCCTTTCCAGGGCTGATTCACTTTGATTTGCTTTGCCTTTTTTGCATACGGTTCCCTGTCAAAGGGACAGTGGTTATCCCGTCCTAGTCCTTTCCTTTGGAACAACAATTTCTCGTTTTTCCTTCTTTCTGCATAAGGAAATGATAATTGTCAGTGTTTTCGTCTTGCATATTAATCTCACATGTTTTATTACAATTCCTTATCGTTTTCTTAGTTCATGATGCAAAAGGTTTGTAAGTTCTAATAAAAATACGCTGAAATAATTACCAAAAACATACCTTCTTCAGTACTCCACACTGTGATCTGTGCGTAGCATTTTATGAACTTTAGATAGTAACCAATGTGTCCTAGTGTGGCACGCAGTTGTTTGACACTTCGCGGCACTTGAAGGTTGAGTATGACATCAATCTTTGTTGGATCCACCATCAGACCTTGCTTACAAGCCACATGGTTGAGCAGGTTCCTGATAGGGATGAGGAAAGTACACTTCTTTAGGTTAAGTGCAATCTGTTTTCGTTGAAAAGTATCCAGCAATAACCGTAAGCTCGTGGTATGTTTCTTAACCACCCTAAATACAGTCCAATCATTAAGAGATACCTCTAAGAACTTGTGTATAAACTCCTTGAATGCAGCTACCACAATGCGGGAGAATATTGTCGGCGCGTTCTTTAGACCAAAGGGCATCACCGTATACTGAAAGCAACCCCATTCAGTGGCGAAAATTGTTTTACTCCTATCCTCCGGCACAATCTTGATCTGGTGGTACCCTAAGAATTCGTTCGTAAAGGAGTAGGCTTCCTGTCCTCCCACATTTTCGAGTACCTCATCTGTAAATGGCATCGGAAATGGATCATTAACACATGCATCATTGAGCTTCTGGAGATCCACGCAAATGCAAATTTCACCTTTAATTTTTTTCTCTTGCACAACCATAGGACTTACCCAGTCAGCCTCCTCCACTAGTTCAATTATTCCTACTGCAAGCATCTTGTCCAACTCTTCACGGACCTTTGCTTTGTATTTTGGATTCAACTGGTAAGGCTGCTGCTTAACTGGCTTCGCATCCGACTTCAAGGTTGTCTTAATCACTCCTAGGTCACCAGTGATCCCTTTTAACTCCGTGATTTTAGTCGGGAATAAATCTTGATACTTTCAAAGAAATTCAACGACCTTTTCCACCGTGTCAGCGCCCCAATAGTCCCCAAGCATTGCATACTTTGGCTCTTCCTCTATTTTGATGTTCACTTGTTTTATTTTCAGCAGTGCAGTGATGTCTGGATCCTCGATTGTTGGTCCACAAACCTTGTGACTCCCCTCTATTTCCAGAATATTGAGGTTTCTAGGGTCGTCCTCATCATCTTCTGCCTGTACATTGTAACATTCTAGGGCCTGGCTCAACTGTCGCAACCAGTATGGTTGCATGATTTCTTCTAGTTCCAATGGTATTTTGAAAAAAGTGGCCTTCATCACCTGCAACGCATTTTCCATAGTATCCATCCATTGATCTTCAAAGAGGAACGTTAACAAGAAACCTTCACACAAGATATCCCATTCGCCTGTATCATGTCGGAGCTCTATTTCAATATACCAATTCCTTGGAATGACATCTAGGGTACGATAAAATACGTATACCCACTCTAGTTGAGGCTCTTCTCCATAGGCTTGGACCCATTTGGTAAGGTGCATGTGCGGGTCATCACATCCATCATATTTCTGAGTTATTTGTAGTTCTAGGTTCCCAAATCTTATCTGCATCATGCGCCTGCAACTACGACAATCATTGAAGGTTCCTTCATATCTGCCCCACCAATGCGTAGGCGTCGTGCACAATTCCCATTGCAATGCATCAAATCATTGGTGCTCTGTAACCACGCTTTCAAATTTGGTCAGAAGTTCGTCTACTGCTGTTAACCCATCATACATCGAAATTCGTGATCCCTAAGCTTTGACAAAATACAACGACTTAGTCATCATATTGCAGTTTAACGTGGTTACCCCATTCAACCGATTATGCCACCACTCGTCTTCCTCATCTGAATCTTTGTGCAGGACTCTGCATGCCCCCACGATATTCTTCTTTCCGCAGTCAGATTGACCCAATCTTGATTTCGTATGATAATTTTGTAGATACAATCTAATTCATCATCACTTCCTTCATTGTGCATAGGTTCAATGTAATGCGGTCCTTCAGCTGGGTCTAGTGGAATGACTACGTGCAATGACTTCTTCTCAAATTGATTTTCTACTTCTTTAAATTAATAACCCCATTCATATTAGTGGCCCAGTCTATCCCTAACAACGCAGGGTAAGGGCTAATTTCATCCACAATTTCTATTACCTCAAAGTCCGTTTGGGTGCTTGCGCCTTCTATATCTATTGTAATTCCTTGCAGTCTTCCCATGGGCAGGATGTTGTTTTGATTCGCCATCCGCAATTGAATAAGAGACCATTATAGTGTGGGCTTGCCCATGCGTTCCCAAGTATGTTTAGGTAGTACATTTGCATATAAGCCCAAGTCCAGAATGGTCTGATCCATCTCATAGTTGCCAATTTGCACCGTTAATCGCATTTCCCACCCAGTCCATGATGCATGTTTTCCCAGTTTTTGGACCACGCAAGGTTCCCTCGACCATGCACACCTAGTTATCAATTCTTGTAATCCTTTAACCACCCTATTATCATGAAGCAATTTCATGCATGTCTCTAAAAGGGTAGTTAGCATTGAGGGATCCCTCTCCAGCTCAGGTTGATCCTTACTACCTGGGGTAGAGACCTCCGTCAAGCTCTTACTAGCTTCTAGATCTGTCTCCTTGGTCACTAAATGGGAAAAACTAGGATTGGGTGAATCCCTCAGCGAATGGAAGACTCTCATGGGAGTGTGATAGTTCCTGCACACCGGATTCAGATGAGGAGATTGAAAGATGGAAGAACAAATTGCAGGTAGTCACCACACTCAATTGTAATATGATGATATAATCATCATAATACAATTCAGTGTGGTGACTTCCTGTGATCTGTTATGCCATCTTTCAATCTCCTCATCTAAATCCGATGTGCAAGAACTATCGTTCTCCCATGAAAGTCTTCCGTCCGTTGAGGGATTCACTCGATCCTCGTATTCTACTGCTATTTGGTAGATGTAGTCTAGTTCATCATCACTGTCTTCATCATGCACCGGCTCGGTGTAGCACGCTGCTTCAGTTGGGTTCAATGGAACTATGACACATAGTGACTTTTTCTTGAATGTCATTTTCCATCTTTTTAACTTGAAAACCCCATTCATGTCTGTGTCTGAATCTATTCCTAGTAATGCAGGGTATGGATTACTGTCATCAACAATTTATATTACCTCAAATCCAGTCTTCTTACTTACTCCATTAATATCCACTATCAACCCTTGTGGTCGTCCCATCAATAGGATCTTTTGCTGGTTGGCAATCCGTAGTTGAATAGGAGACCACTGTAGTGTGGGCCTGCCCATGCGTTCCCACGTTTTCTTCGGTAACACATTCGCCTCTGACCGTAGATCCAAAATGATATGGTTCATCTCGTATTCACCGATTTGTTTCGTCATCATCCACATCTCTCTTCCGGTGCACAGAGCATGTTTTCCCAGATTCTAGACTATTCACAGTTTCCCTGATCCCATGCACCTAGTAATCAGGTCTTGGATTCCTTCAACTACCCTATTATTGCGTAGCAACTTCATACATGACTCAAAAAAGGTGGTAAGCATAAAGGGATCCATTCCCGGCTTAATTGGATCCCTATCACCTGGGGTAGAGACTTCTATGAAGCTTGACTGAGATTCTCTAGACATCCCTTTTGTCTATTCTATTTCCAAGTCAGGTTCCTTTGTCCAAGCACCGCAACTGCTCTCATCTTCTCCAGAATATTTCCTCGCATCTCCTCCAGTGGTTGCTCCACTCCTTAGTACCATGTTTACACCGGGGTCCTTATCACAGGGTTCCGTCCTCATCATCTGTAAATTTTGAGTCAGACTGGGCTGCAACACCCCCTTGTCATGCATCTAGGCAATAAGTGTTGGACAGTCTACCATTTCATGGTCAAATTGCTCACAGTATGGAAAAGATATCCTTGTTGGATTCGTATAGTCGTGAGCATAGTGCCCTTCTCCTCCGTAGTTATAACAGATCAACTGTTTATGTCCTTGGCCAGGCCCCATTCCACTTCCCTGTCCGCGTCCTTGAAATCCCCCGTGTGGCCCAACAGCTGGGTCGAAACCTCATGCTTCTGTTTGCACTCGATAGGCTGGGGTTCTTTCCATCATTAAATCGTAACTTTGACACATTCAATCGTCGTGACCCACTGATCTATAAAAGTTGCAATATAGCTATTGTGGGGTCTGGGTATAATTTTGCAACAAGTCGTAGTTGTTTGTTGCATGCTTCCCCCCCACTTGACAAATTGCTCACTAGAGCGTGGGTTCCTCACTTGGCCCTGCTTGTACCTCTAGCTTTAATGGCATCGGGCCCCCTTCCACCAGATAGTTTGTGAAGACAGGGCAGTGGTCCTTATTGTGTCCTTAACTCTTGCACTTAACGCACACTCCCTTTGTACACGCCTCCGGTCGGGGCACCCTTTCTTGCTTCAAGCTTTGCATTTCTAAGCACAGGTTTTGTAGTTGTGCATGGATTTGTTGAACTCCCGAATCCTGTATTGGAGTTTCATGCAACCTCATTGCTGTCTCTAATGCTTTGGCTTGGGTTGTAATATTTTACTATGATAGCACCATCCTTAGGTGTAGTGTCAAAGACACCACAAACTCCATGCAATGTTGTGCATTCGTCAATGTCATGTTAGCCTCACGGATTGTGCTTTTCAATCTCTGATCCAGATCCCATGGGGTTTCACCAGGTAACACCGTGATCTCCTTGAACCCAATGACCGACTGCGTCTCTGATTTTGGCTGACTAAATTATTTGGTCAACGCACCCTGGATCACCACTATTCCTGCATTCGGATAATCACTTGAGTACTTTATATACCACGTCAACATGCGGTCCTGCAGCGCACTAATGAGAGTAGCCTTTTTGATGTTATCATTTGTTATACCTTGGGCTTCCCATATAGCCCTTAACACAAACCACAACTAACTTGGTTCCTCATTTCCTACACGTCTAAATATCAGCAACTTGACTACACTTGCCATCCCAACTTTTGGTGGTGGCGGAGGTGGGGTTGGTGAAGATGGATTTGATGTAGGTGAAGTAGGTGATGGCATAGGTAGTGGTGATATCAGTTGAATGCGCTGCTTAATCAACTGGACTATGCTTCTTAGAGAGGACCCTGTGAGTTCTTCCTTGCTTTCACGTGAAATAGAAATCAAAGCACTGTTCTCTAATCCTTCGGTTCCTCGGTACCCTCTTCCACTCCACGTTATGCCAGACGTCAATGCATGCACATAATCCATTTTTCACATGACAACATTTTAATCCAAGTATTCAATGATTTGATGTACTTACCCCCCGGTCCTTCGAGAAAACGCCTTTCTGCTTCACTATAACTCACCGTTGTGTCTATCGAGAACTCAATGATGAACCTTCCTATTATCTGATCCAACTAGTGATCTACTGCATGTGTGATTTTGTCTTTAGATGCTTCTATCCTGTGCATTAATTTTGGACTCCATGCTATGGGTTGATCTATTTTACACCTTCCCATGCTATAAGCTAGCCTCATGATCCACTCATACAACTCTGTCGAGAATGACGCAAAGAAGATCTCATGGATCTCTGTGTATATGTAACGATCCAACCACCTTTCTTCTGATATCTGTAGATTTTTGCTTTCCTGAACCACGAATTCGTGAAGCTTTTGATCCAACCAATCTTCAAGCACTTTCTTTGTAGGGTTTTGTTGAGGCCCCGAAAATTGGGTCGACAAAAAGGGGGATACCCACCCGGTCCGGACCTTGGTTGGCAGCTCCTTATCCGTTTGGTATAGCGGGTCTGACTGGGGATAACGGGACCAGTTTCCCGATCTTGGGTGTGTGTGTGTGTGTGTAAAGTTGAACTATGCTGGTCTAAGAGAAATTTAAAGCTAATCTAATTCAGATCCTTTAACTTTACTCTATGATATTTTAATCTAGCGAGAAACAACCGTCTAATCTAAGCTAACCCGGGGGTGTATATCTTCTATTATGCGATCTAAAAAGATTTCGAACAATAACTGGTAATAAAGATCATTCAGCTTATAAGAATAGAAATCATTAAAGATGAACCACTTTGCATAAGAAGTTAGGCAAAACAGTTGTGAACAGCATATCGCATAATAAGTTGCTCATATGTCAGGCATAAACAATATGACTCCACCGTATAAAAGTGCCAAATGATAACCCATACATTCATACAATGACATATAAACAACTGAAACTTATAAATCACTTTAAAAATATAAGCAAAGATAGTCAAGAGATAAAAGTACCATTTATGACTGGTTCCACTCATAAGCTTCAAGCAACAATGATTTATCTCTCCTTGTTCTAACATCTACTAAGAGTACAGAAGTGCAACATCAGTAGCAGATATCAAATGCAAACATTAATAAACCTTGATCCATCCATTCATCAAAACCACCTCCGAGGGCACAAAAGTGCATGTTCTGAGGACGAGTTTTTGACAAATCTCCGGACCCTTCTCTAAATGCCTGAGAAGGGCTTAAATACTGCTAACTAATTAACTTGATTACATAAATTTAGGATCTGGTTTTCAAATGATCGTCCTTCTGATAAAGCAGGCTATTTCTAAAATTAAATCTGACTCTGAACTATTTTTGTATTTGCTCCTTAGTGCTGTAAGCATGCAACATTTGTCTGGGAAGAGTCGGTTGGTTGCCTTCCCCTTTCATGTGTGCTATAAAAATAGAAGTAACAAGGGCTGGCACCACTTTTTGGTAAACTATCAGATATTTTAGAGAATCTCCTGCTGACTGAGTGTATACTTGGTAATAACCCAAGTTTCCCTCAAACTGGTTCTGCTTTTTCTATTTCGGTTTCTGTCTTTGCGAATGACTTGATGAGTCAGAAGACTTTACTTTTCGAGCAATTCTCTGGATTGAAAACTGCCTTCGTTCTTCATTCTGGGCTTTTCTGGCGTGTAAGTTTCAGGTCTCTTTGTAATCATGCTGCTTTTGTGCGCCTTTGATTCTGAGCTTCATATGACCTATCGGTCATTAGCATCTGTTGAGTGATACTCTGGAATCTGTAGTCCTATCATATGTGGCACTCGTTTCTGTAGAGGTCTCTTCTGTGTCCTCCGAGTATTGGTGTCTTCCCCTTTTCCTTAGATGTTTCTTGCAAAATTGCTCCATGTTATTTCCTGTTTTATAGTTTGCGTAAAGGAAAAGAGTAATGCAAATAAAGATTGACATGAAAGCTTCAGATCTTGCGTGTGTATAATCATGACATTCAAAGTGAACTGACTCTTTGAAAAATGAAAAGCAGCCATTCGTACAATCATTAATTTCCTTTTTAAGGCGCGTGCTTAATTCTGATTAATGGGCAACTTTCCTTGAATACTGTGCCAAGGAAAATTCACGCTTATTGCAGATCGCAGATCACTTTGTGTTATAGTATTGTGGAATCACAATATCGGATCATCACAAATCGCAGATCGTAGATTGTGGATCGCAGATCGCAGGTATTAGTCATTATGAGCTACTTTACGCGATGTTGCGATATGCGATGTTGCGATATGCGATGTCGCACATCGGCCGTCGGAGATTTCTTAAGTTTCTTATTTAAGGGCGCTTATGGTGAATGCGATGCGATGAATTTCGCATCGTTCCTTTGTAGTTGGTTATGCCCATAAAAGAAACGTTTTCTTTGCTTTGTTGCGATAAAATTCTAAGGAAAAACAAAAATGTTCCTAGAGATGTTTGTTTGAATTTTTATTAAGGGTCCCCTATTTGCTTGGTGTTATTGCTAATATCAAACAAAAGAGGGGGGTTGTTGGTGACCACAACAGACTGGCATGAGCAGTTTTAACGCGGAATTCAAGCTCGTTAAAAATAAACATAAGCAATGAGAAAAATGTTTCCCCCAGAGTTTAAGCTCATTAAAAAATGAGCCAATTTTCCAGTAAATAACCATTGTGAATGCATTATCATCAGCTTTTGAGCCTTTGTCGTGTTCTCATCATCCCCTCCACTCTATTTTTTAGCCGGTCATTCGCCTCCATTTGATTGTGTACCCTTTCGAGGAACATCTGCGAAGAGTGATTCTATTAGCCATCCTTGTGACACTGCCGTGATTGGAAAATTCCAAACCTTACCTAGAATCAGCTCTACCCGAAATCATCACTCGCTCCTCGAAAAACAAGTCTCCTTTAAGCTCTTTTCAACTGACTCATAAAATATGAAAAGATTGTCGAGCGATTAGCCTCTCTGGCTCGTTAAAGTCATTGGAAGTGCTATCCCTCCTCTAGATTTTAATATTTTTGGAATTGAGGGATTATTACACAAAAAGATCGAGCGCTTGTCTTGTTTGGCTCGTTAAAATTACTGAACATTCATCCCTTTCGTAGTATTTTACACTCTTTTAGACTTGAGGGATTATATGACGAAAAATAATCTTTAGAGTTTCCTTTCCGTCCCTTTTAGACTCTCTAAAATTGAAAAGGATCGAGTTATCTTTGTCGTTAAACTCGTTAAAACCGAATAGCGACAAACTCATCCAAATGGACGAGAACAAGTTTCACTATTGCTACGCTCATTAAAATATAGTGACGGGTTCGCACGAAGGGCGAATTATAGAACAAGCATACGTTATCCTCCTCAAGCTGGAAAAAAATAAAGAGGTACTGGTCGCATCCGAGTCGAGTTGGGTTGTTCCATTCGCTGGTCATATCACCATTGGTCCATCACACCATCCATCTTTGGGGTTAACGCTACCAATCCATCATTAGTGTCGCTGATATGTTCAAGAGAAGTCACTCAGAGAATTCACCTATGTCTCACACGCTGTAATACATTCACGCTCCATTCTTTCATGACCGCCACCCTGAACCCTGTATCATCAGATTGTTTTCACCTCCAAAATCATTTGCTTCTTTCCATGTCGTAGATGTGGGATTCATTAAGGCCCTCCTATGACAGGTCGCTTCTTGTTGACATCAGCTCATTATCCAAGAAGTCAACCTAGGAACAACCCTTTTAGTACTTTGAAGCTTGCATGCCTCAATGGCAAGTTTCTCACTTTTGGCGACAGGTTTACATTAATGGCCTTCGACCGAGAGATTTTGCAGGGTGTTCGACGCCAAGTCCTTTTTCACATCGCGCGAATTGTACTATAGTACCTTGAGGGTCATTGTCATTATTGATGATTCCTCTCGCGCCTGTTAACATCTCACATCATTGGCTGGTAATCAGGTGATGTCTTTCCATGTTTGACTCCAGAACATTTTTTCACGTGGATCGACTTGCATTCTGAGTGAAGATTGAACGAGTTTTGAAGACCACGGATCTAGTTTCATCCATCCGGGCTGCGATATATTCAGGAATATAAAGACATCAAATGTACATCATTGCCAAACAGATGATCATCCAAATCAAAGGATGATGAGTTCGAATCATCAGTCTGCTACATAGACGATTGTCTGTCCTATGAAATGAATTTATAAAGCTGAGCATGAGAATGCCCGCCTCAGTTAGATCAAGAAAAATATTATGAAGATAATGTATTGTATTGTATCTTATTACAGGTCGCCTCCCAGCTCGAAAAAACTTCGGATCCTCATGATAAAGCATTTCACCCGACATCAAAAGATTAACAACCTCATACTTTATGGGGCAACTGTTATAGACATTTTTGGGCACTGCAACCCCAATCTTAAATGTCCATAAACTGAGGGCTCCTAAGCCCTAAAAGTGTTGCTTCACTACCTAAAGGAACAAGGTCAGCTGATTACATCATCTCCCAGAAGTTCTCCACTAAAAACTGCTCAGAAATGATCAAAACTAGACCATACTGAATACCCAGTGTAGAGGGTGTGATGCATATCACCTTCCCAGTGTAATGGGTGCGATGCATAATAAATGGTCCCTCTGTAGGGTGTGATGGGCGAGAATGGACAAATGGCAGAGACAGTTTGTGAGGTGGAAGATCATAGAATCTTCTAGAAGCTTCCCCTCTGACACTTGCCTATCTGTTTTCGCCCAGGGATGAGTAAGAGATCATCAGTCTCCAAGTCGAATCAAGAACTATCAGAGAGAGGACACTAATCAAGACCCTATAAGATGACTCAACCCCCTACAATCATCTATATATGGATCCCTCGTCACAGAGATCCAGAGGCTGGAATCTTGTATCTTGTAGAGAAGTGTTGTTGGTTTTCTGGTGAAACTTCATAGTGTTGGGTGATCTAAGCTTTACTTGAGGTGAAGAAGGGCTTTCTTGCTGGAGGATGATGCTGGGTCAGAACAACTGGTTGAAATCCTCTTGCTATTCTTGATATTAATAAAGCTATTCAAGTTTTCCTCCACATTCTTGTATGTTTGATTATATATGCATTTGTGTGGTTAATACATATCTGGTCCTGTGTTATTTATGAATATAGATCTCTGTTCTTCGATAGTATTATGCTGCTTTGATTCCACAGGTGCTCCTTGAAGCTGGGCAGACGAAGAAGAAGTGGCAAAGATCTATCAGGAAGGAGAGGAATCGAGTAAGGAACCAAGCGCAAGACTAAGATTGGTGTCCTTTGTTCCACTCTTATCTATTTTCATAAAGGAAAACGAAAGTAGTCTTTACTTGTTTGTTTCTAAGATAGCTACCAGTCTTAGTGGGAATAGCAGCTCTGAGTGGACACTATTCTCAGTAACGGACTGGTACAAGGAGGACATGTGGGAGTACCCTCAAATTTTAGGGAAATTTAGAGGGGACAGGTGGATGTCGAGGTGTGTGTGTGTGTATAATGAAAGAATAAATGCATTGATCCATACATAATTGAATTAAGTTATATGATGCACTAATCTAAACTCGTCGTTCATAATAATACATACATCATTCATCCATACATCACAAGATTTAATAATTAAGTAGATTAATTCATACTCATCATTCATGAATCTACATTGATTTAAAAATTAAATTCATCATTTTAGATTCTAAATTGATTTAAAATTTAAATTCATCATTCATCATTCTAGACTCTAATTAGTACTAAACGAAATAGACTATAGTAGATATTGAAGTATGAAGACTCGAAATATAGTAAATTGATATAACTCGAACTGAAAAATAATAAAGAGTGTTGAGTCAAAGAATTAGTCTTAGGTCATCCATGTCTAGATTCAAGACTTAAAAGTTAAAACTAAAAATAAAAAATGTATAATGAACATTGAAGGAGTGTCACGAGGAGGAGAGGCAAAAATTAACTGGTTAGTGAGATAACGCTACGTGGTAAGC
The DNA here is from genome assembly GCA_000404065.3 of Pinus taeda. Taxonomy (NCBI): domain Eukaryota; kingdom Viridiplantae; phylum Streptophyta; class Pinopsida; order Pinales; family Pinaceae; genus Pinus; species Pinus taeda. The sequence goes on from APFE030438453.1 coordinate 112,986, forward strand.
TGAGTATAGGTAAGCTTGGTAAGTCATATGAGTGAGTTATAGATTACAAATTAGTTTAGATTTTGATATTTGTTATGTATTTTTCATTTTAGTTTTTATTTTTAAAATTTCAAAGGTTATTAGAAAGAATTGAGGGGGACATGCCCCCCCTCAAAATGGGTGCTTCTAAGTTTCATGGTCTTCACTAAATGCTAATTCTAGACCCTTTTACACGATAGAATCCAATGGAAACATTGCAATCCCCCCAATTCTAAAATCCTGGAAATTGTTAAGTCTGATGGATTTTGAGTGCGATCTAGATTCTACTTTCTCCACATAAAATCCAACGGGGTCAGAACTATTCTCAAACATCCCGAGTCAATTAATGGAAATGTTAAAATTTAAGTAAAAGAATAAAAATGAAAGATAAAGAAGGATGTCATTTTTACTTTAAAATTTAACATTACCATTAATTACATAGAAATAGTAGGGCCCTATCACTAGTAAAAAATGAGCAATGAGTGACTATGTGACTAAAAACGTTAGTCACCACATCTTTTCTAAGTGAAATACTACCAAAAATGAGCAATCTTAAGCAACTGAATTAAAAACGACTAACATGAATCACTAATTTAGTCACGGGTTAAAATATGTGACTAGCTAATAAGTAATAGAACTAAAAATGACTAGCATGAATGACTAATTTAGTCTATGAACAAAAATACAACTACCTAACAAGTACTACAATAATATGAATCATGTTTTTATGTTAGTCATCTTAATTGTGTCAATCAATCTAAACTTACAGATGATAGGGGATTGAAAGGTTATTAAATATTGGTTGAAAGGTTATCCTTCCTTAAACACTTCTTCATCCTCACATGGTGTATAGGTGAGCCAACTTTGCACTATGTATTTCTAATAATTTGTAATTTTAAAAATATTTTTTTAATAAAAAAAAAATATTTTATGTATTTTTTAAAAATCTATTCATTGAATCTAATTGGATCTAGTTCTAATTTGAAATTAATTTAAAGGGAAATTTTAATTTTTAAGACTATAATATCAAATAAAAACTAATTTAATTTGATATTAACCAACCTACATCCATCTTAACCCTGGATCTATCAAGTGTTGAGGGGGGTCTAATCTCTCGAGGTGCAAACATTTTTTTCTAGTGAAAAACTTGAGGAAATGTTTTCACCTTGAGAGATTGGATCCCTCTCAGCACTTGATAGTTATAGGGTTAATATGGATCTAGGTTGGTTATATAATACTATATAATATCTATATTTGTATTTCTGTCTCTTTGTTATTCCCTCTCTCTATCTCACCCCACAAACCTACACACACACTCTCTCCCTCTCTTCCCCTTCTCTATCTATCTCTCTCTTCCCCTTCTCTCCCTCTCTATCTATATCCTTCTCTCTATTCCCTCCCACTGTCCTCTCTCCCTCATTCTCTCTCCATGACTCCCTTTTCACCCCCACTCTCTCTCCACCTTTCTCCCTCTATTTTTTTCTTGTTCCCTCCCTCTCCTACCCCTTCCAATGCCATCTCTCTCTCTCTCCTCATCTCTATTTTCCTTCCCCTCTATCCCTTATGATGCAAGAGCATCAAGCCCATTTTCATTTGTAAATATGGAATAAAGACGAGGTGTGATAATTTTGAATATTTTGTTGTTTTAGGAAGTGAATTTATGTAAATATTCTTTTTCTAAATAAAAGGATATGGGAGAACTAGTTTAGGAGAAAAGCTGGGATAGAAATTCAATGTTTTTTCCAATTAAGATTAGGATAAAATGGAGAAAAGCTTCAGGCTTTAAATCATTGTGTAAAAAAAAAGAAAAAGCCTGCTTTTTCTAGGAGATAAGATCTCATCTTTTCCTCCTATGTATGTATCCTTTAATTATAAATAAAGGGGCAGAAAGCTCTCATCTCATCAGAGAGGGAGGCGGCGTCAAAGCATAAATTCAAAACCTCTCTGGCATTTTAGTGTAATGGTTTTTTTTATGCATGCATCGTTGTTCTGATTTCATTCTTATTACGGTTGAATACAATATATATATGCGCCTTTTCATTGTGATAACTTCTCTGCTGGTCGATATTACTATTGGAGTTACTTTGTGTTGGCAAACAGCTTTTGGTTGGTAATACCTTCAATTATTGCTGTAAGATGGTGGAAAAAGATAAGTCACGTTTTTTTTTTACAACAAAACCAAAAAAACAACTGATTTTCGAGCCAGGGAGATTGTCTTGAGCATCGCAATTATTAATTTATTGCCACATTAATCTGGTTTGAATCTTGACAACTACGTGATTAATTATATTTTGAAATTTGAGCTATTTATGAAGAGTTTCTTATTTCTTGAGCAAATACCGCTTCATGATTGTTGTCCATGAGAGTAAAGACTGCTGTCTCGGTATATTGAAAGTTTAGAATGAAAAGGTTTTGGACAGGGTTTGCTGGTAGCAGCGCTGGAGCGTGAGTTTTGGACAGTAAAACATTGGTATAAACCCCGTGTATAAATGTGGAGGTGCACCATAAAACCGTGGAAAGGCTGGTATGAGTATAACTGTTGCATGTTGAGAATTGTGCGGGAATTTATATATATAAATTGTGTTTAATTCTGGGCAGGGGCAGAGTATTTGCGTTGTTTGTAGCAGTGTATCAGGTGGTGTATCTCAGATATACTGTATTGATCGTCGGATCCGCGTCCCCTGTCGGTGTGAAGTTTTAAAGGCGATAGCTGAAAACCTGGTAGTCTGTCTTTCCGATCGTATGCGCTCCTGAATGTAAAAACATATATAAATTCTCACCAACAAGGATCACAAGGTCTTCGGCTATGAGGCCTTTGTCTAAGAACTTTTGCTTCGGCACGCTCATGGAACCGAGGGTGTTGGCAAATTAGCTACGTCTGATGAAGATGATACCAACCCATCTCTCCTTCCCGTTGAAACAAGCCAGGAGTGTGTGGTTCAATTAATGTTTTTTTGACTGTGTGTATTGATTTTAATTCATAGTTGTGTGATACCGTGAGCCATATGCGCTATTCCCTTTATCATCTTATGATGATGTGCGCATGCAGTGCCGGATTGAATGGTAGTTATTCATTGGAATAGCGATCTTGGAGATCCGTGAGAACTCTCGTTTGTATAGCCAGAAAGTGAAGGAATTAATGAGGAGAAAATCGACCTTGTGTCAGACAGTTTGATGCAGTGTTATGAGGTATATGAATCGATTGTAGAACAGTGTTTAAAGATCCTGGTAAATGCAGGCTTACCCTGCATCACCTTATCTCCCACCTCCCTCTACCTCTCCCCCCCAAATCACTCTCCCTCTCTCTCTCTCTCTTGCATCCAACTCTATCACTATCTCTCCCCCCCTCCTTGTCCTTCTGCATATCTATGTCTCCATCTCTCTTCCTTCCCCTTCTCTCCCTATCTCTATCCTCTCCTCTTCTTTCTCTTCCCTCCTCTACTCTCTCCCTCACTCTCTCTCCATCTCTCTCTCTCTCCTCTCTCTTCCTTCCTCTCGCTCCCTCTCTCCTAGCTCAGTCTCTCCCCCCTCACCCCCCCATCACTCTCTCTTTCTTTCTCTCTATCCTCCAACTTTTTCACCGTCTTGCTCCCTCTCTCCACCCCCTCCCCAACTCTCTCTTAAATTTGATCACATTGTATTGTGTTTAAGAAATTATCTAAATTAGAAAAACTCAATTGGTTGTAAAATATTAAACCTATATTTTGGATCAATCATGTCAAATAAAATAAAATAACCATGCATTATATTTAATATATTATAATTAGTCAATTTTCTTGCTCTCATCCCTTGGATCCTTAGCTATGATGGATCTATACCGGTTCTTTATATATATATAAAGAACTGGCATAGATCCATCTTAGCTTAATTTTATTAAAACCTTATTTTAATTTCTATGGGAATATGTTTAGTAGTTGTGAGGATAGAGGGTTTAGATATATCTCAAATTGTAACATTTTCCCTTTTAGATTCAATTAAAAAAATGTTGTAAAATAAAAAATATTTAAAATATTTTTACTATGAAATAAGTTATGGTTTTCTGGCATGTGGTATTAATAAGCCATGGTATTGAACCATGGTATTGTAACAAAGCGGATTTACAAGTTAATATCCATGGTAAAGGGAGGGTGAATATCCATGGTTAACAATCTTGTCATATTGTTATAAAATATTTGATTGTGAAATAATTTGTGTTTTGGGCATGTGGTATTGTTATAAAATATTTTGATTGTGAAATAATTTATGTTTTTTGGGCATGTGGTATTGATAATCCATGGTATTGACCCATGGTATTGTAACAAAAACTATTTTTTACAAGTTAATACCATGGGGGTGAATATCCACGGTTAAGAATCTTGTCATATTGTTGTAAAATATTTTAGTTATAAAATATTTTAGTTGTGAAATAAGTTATGGTTTTTGGACTTGTAGTATTGATAAGCCATGGTATTGATTGCAAAATATTAAACCTATGTTTTGGATCAATCATGTCAAAGAAAATAAAATATTGAAAAACTTTAAAAAATCATGCACTATATTTAATCTGTTATAATGAGACAATTTTCTTGCTCTCATATAAAGAACCGGAATAGATCCATCTTAGCTTAATTTTATTAAAACCTTAAATAAAATTTTATGGGAATATTTTTAGTAGTAGTGATGATAGAGGGTTTAGATATATCTCAAATTGTAACATTTTCCCTTTTAGATTGAATTAACAAAATGTTGTAAAATTAAATTAAAATAAATTATTTTTACTATGAAATAGGTTATGGTTTTTTGACATGTGGTATTGATAAGCCATGGTATTGTAACAAAGCTAATTTACAAGTTAATATCCATGGTGAAGTGAGGGTGAATATCCATGGTTCACAATTTTGTCATATTGTTATAAAATATTTGATTGTGAAATAATTTATATTTTTGTGTCATCCGGTATTAATAATTCATGGTATTGACCCATGGTATTGTAACAAAGGCTAATTTTTACAAGTTAATAACTGTAATGTGGGAGTGAATATCCACGGTTAAGAATCTTGTCATATTGTTGTAAAATATTTTAGTTGTGAAATAAATTATGTTTTTTGGACTTGTAGTATTGATAAGCCATGGTATTGGCCCATGGTATTGTAACAAAGCCTATTCACAAGTTAATAACAAAATCAAAAATATAACAAATTAAAATTTTATTATTTTTATTATTTAACTTTTTTATTGTTAATTGAGGTCATATTTAAATATTTACACTCACCCCAATATGATTTTTAACTTCTTATTCTTCTTTTTAATTTAGTGTCTTAGGAAAAAATAACAAATTCTTATTAAAAATAAATTATTTAACCCAATTGCAATTTATATATTTTATTTTATATTTTAAATATTTCCTTTCTTTTTCATTTCCAGTTTAACACTGAGTTCAAATGAAATATTCACAGATTACAACATCACATTGTAGCACTCTATTGATTTCATGGAATTCAAACCCCAGATGGAGTTTGCATGGGAAACACCTTACAAGAGCACCAACGAGTTTGCATGGGAAACACCTTACAAGAGCACCAACGATTAGATGGAGGAAGGGAAAGGTCACTAGGCATGGATATTTTGGTAATTTTTACATCGGTATGAATTTGGACTCTATTATTCCTTTTTATTGAAGAGGATTTTTGTTTGTATGGGTAAATAATTTTGAGGGTTTATATGATTAAAGCAAACACTTTATCTAGAGTTGAGGGATGGAGGAAGGGCAAGGTCATTAGGCATGGCTATTTTGGTAATTTGTACATGGGTATGAATTTGGGCTATGTTCTTCCTTTTTACTAAAGAGGATTTTTGTTTGTATGGGTAAATAATTTCGAGGGTTTATATGATCAAAGCATAAATTTTATCTAGAGTTGAGTGTTTAATGATTATGATAAGGGCAAGGTCATGGGTGTGGATATTTTGGTAATTTGTACGTGGGTATGAATTTGGACTTTGTTCTTCCTTTTTACTAAAGAGGATTTTTTTTTCTTATGGGTAAATAATTTTGAGGGTTTATATGATCAAAGCATAAATTTTATCTAGAGTTGAGGGTTTAATGATTATGATATTTTGGTAATTTGTACATGGGTATGAATTTGGACTTTGTTCTTCCATTTTACTAAAGAGGATTTTTGTTCTTATGGGTAAATAATTTTGAGGGTTTATATGATCAAAACATAAATTTTATCTAGAGTTGAGAGTTTAATGATTATGATAATGCAGATCTTGATTACGGTCAATAATTCATCAAAAGACAATGCACAAGTAAGCATTTTTCAATCCTTATTGTACAAAGGGTTTAATGATTATGATAATGCAGATCTTGATTGTAGCTAACAATTCATCAAAAGACAATGGACAAGTAAGTATTTTGCATGTCTTTATTGTCCATATCAGTTCGCTCCTCCCTAATTTTTCTAGGGTTAGAATGCATGAAATTTTATTTTTTCTTTTCACCTATTTTTTAGTGGTTGATTGTTTGTGTAATGGACTCTACCATGCCCAAATTAAGAGGGATCAAGTCATGGAAGAAAATTTTTTGGTAGGATGCAAATGCTAGACCTTCCTCAAACTTTGTTACATGAAATTAAAATTTCTTGTAATCATGAACATAAAATCTTTTATGTTTCATCCTTAGATTTTGATCTCAATTCCTATAGTTTTAAACCATGTTACTATCTTTTAATTAGAATGTACTTAGATCCATTAAATCTTACAACTCTCTAAAGCTTAGGTTAATTTCATATAAAAAGAAGGAACTTAAATGGCTTTTGCAATTTATATTCAATTCTTACAAACAATGATTAAAAATGGAAGAACTCAATGGTTTGATAACTTTTACCCACCAATTAATTTTGAAGACCATTGGTATTATTCTGAAGCTAAACAAAGACAGTGGAAGAAGAAGAGGAGCTTGGATGAGGTGGGCCTTAGCCTACTTGATACTTTTAAAAAGTTGGGCATGCCCTTGACTAGAAGAAGAGATTGACCAACGTTGTTGTAAATGTTGTTTTCGATAGTGTTTTCATTGCTACCATGCATAGGTAGACTCTATAGGTAGTTGAGGTTATCTTTTGTTTGTTATAAAAGATAATTCAGGAGTATCTTTATTTGGTTAGGAAGTAGCTTGGCAGGTTTGTTGCTCCTATTGATAACTATTATATCGCATTGTAATTTTATTTTCTTAGTGACAGCTTCTTCTATTAATTCTCCAAGCACACTTTGTCACTCATGGAAGTATCCACTTCTATGAGGCGGGAGGAGTTCTGTTACATATATTGAAGGATGAACTATACCATTTTATGACACCAATCATATCCATGCCACAATAATGGATCTCTATTACACAGAGGCAGCAATGATAAAATATTCCACTGTAAAGAATTAGTATGTCGAGGACAAGGAATGCAGATATGGGATTTATAATTTTATTATGAAAATAGGTTTTTGTGATGGAGACAAATCAAGGATTTCATGGACCTAAGTAGATATTGGTTCAACAATCACCTGGAAATACTCAAGCATTTTTTTGAAAGGCGATGATGCAATTGGAGAGTTCTATTATGTTTCCTTGAAAACTAACTATCAATATGGGGGGACAAAGATGATCCATATAGGGAAGAATTGCAAGAGTAGGATTGCTTCTAAAATTATATGTATAGGCAAGTCAAAGGACTGCTACAGAGGATTAGTGCAGGTGCAACCAAATTATCATAATGCAAGGAATTTTTCACAGTGTGATTTGATGCTCATCGGTGACCAAGAAGATGCAAATACTTATCATTACATTCGGGTACAATTGAGTTTCATTCTAAAGTCTCTAATTTCATTTATTGATAGTCCTTCTTGTGTCCTTCTCTCTCTTAATTTAATTTTGGTATTAATGGAATTGGTTAAAAAAATCAAGCATATCATTGAGTCAAATAGACACCCACATGTCACTACATGTCATTGTGCATACTCTTTGTTTTTTATACAATTAGGAGTGAGCAATACGATGTGTGCACACACATAAAATCCTAGCATGCATGATGAATCCCCCTCCAATTCCATTTTCTATGGTGAAATTTTATTTGCTTTGTTTATATAGGTCATCTAGCCACATAGTGGCCATTATCGAATGTTGAGGTATATGTCATATAAATATTTTATAGTCTACTTTATTTTATATTCAAGTATTCATCTTCTTTCATGTCTTATACTCTGCATTGTATCTTCTTTCATTTTCAGGAGAGGAACTCAATATTGATGGTAAGAAGCAACAATTGAAGAAAGAGGAGAACAATAACAATGGAGCGACAAATTCGAAATGAGAGAGAGAAGAGAATCTATCTAGTGATACCCTTAGACCAATATCTTGCATAAGACATACTCATAGAGATTGATGGTCAAGCCTTCAGAGTTGGTGAATTTACTTGCAATGCTTTGGCAACACAGCGATAATGGTTTGAAATGATGAAACAATAATTCATGTGTAAATTGTAGTCTAACCCAAATTAAGTTGGAAACCCATACTGTAATACTTGATATTTTATATAATAAAATTTATATGGTTGAAATTATTTTTATTTGCACTTGATATTATTTACTCTTGTAATTAACATATGTAACTTTGCATTATCATATTAGATAAACATGCACATTGTATGACATTTTCTTAAAATTTAATCACAAAATCATACTAATTAATTTATGGTGACTAATAATAAACACATAAAATCAGTTTAAAACTACTAAATTAGTAGTTTATATTAATTAATGATGAACATGAATAAAATGAATATATGACTAAATTAGTCATTTATAATGATTATGAATGAAATTAAATGAAATGAATAGAAACTACTAAATCAGTCATTTATATAATGAATATGAAAATACAAAAAAAAAATGACTACTGCAAATGATAAAATTTTTATTATTAAATGATGACTAAATTTTTCATATATACAACTATTAGTAGCTAATTTATAGCATCTTATAACACGACTAAAATTTAGTCATATTTCTTTGGTCATTAATTGGTTTTAAATGATGACTAAAATTTGCATATATATGACTATTAGTAGCTAATTTACAGTATCTTATAACACGACCAACGTTTTTGTCATATTTATTTGGTTATTAATTGGTTTTCTCAAGGATTCATATAGTAATATATTTTGTTATATATTTGGTCATTAATTGCAACAATTAATGACTAAACCAATGAGAAATTTATGACCAAATCTATGACTAAATATACTAGTAGATGGTAAAATTGAGGAAAACAATTAATGACTAAGCTAAAAATGACTAAAAGTTGGGCGCGTTATAAGATACTGTAAATTAGCTAGTATTGGTCACCGAATGAAAAATGGTCATTTATACGCAAAGTTTAGTTGTTTTTTTAGTAACTAATTAGTCATTTTGTACTAGTGTATGGTTGAATATTAAGCTTCCTCACTCATAAATTATTGTTTTCAAACCAAATTAAGCGGAGATGTCCTCAAACACCCCTTTTAGGAAACGCATCCCCCACAATAGGGAAATGTTTATGTTAGGTCCTTATAATACTAGTGTATCCCATTATTGTTATTGTTAGTCTAGCCCCATATTGTTATTTTTGTGCCCATGTAGCACCCATATTGTTATTGTTGTGCCCAATAGAAGCCCAATATTATTATTGTTGTGTCCTTACATTACTACTATTATGCAAGTTCTTATTATATTGTGACCCCTTAGACTCTTATATATACCAAGGAGGTATTATCATTTGTATCATTAAAGAATTGTTCATTTATGTGATGTAAAGGACATTTCCCCCTTGAAGAGGCTAATTCTCAAGTCATTGATCGACTATTTTGTGATTTTATTTCTCTTATACCAGATATTATGCAACCAAATCACAAATAGAAAAAATGATAGATCAACAACTTGAAAATTAGCATCTTCGACGGGGAAAACTCCTTTGCATCACATAAATGACAAATTCATGGATGATACAAATTACAAGGCCTCCTTTGTATATATAGGAGTCTAAGGGGTCACACTATTTTTAGAGCATACATACCAATAATAATGTAAGGGAACAATAATAACAATAGTGGGTTGCTATGGGGCATAACAATAACAATATGGGGGCTAAATGGGCACAACAATAAGGGGTAACAATAAGGGGGATACACTATCATTATAGGGACCTAACATGCCCCTCTCCTTCAAAATATTGTTGTCCTCAATGCTTGAGTAGTTCTAGATGCTTCTATATAAAATGGGTCGACAATATGTTGGGTTATGATTTTGAAATCATCTACAAAAAGGGGGAGAAAAATATTCTTACAGATGTACTTTCAAGAAAGGATGAGGATGTCGAAGCATTTATCTGTTCCATTTCTATTATCTAACTTGATTGGATAATTGAAGCAAGGGATGAATGGAAGAATGACAAAGAGGTGTGGACACTCATTCAAAAGTTGCAGCAAGATCCCAGTAAATATAATACATTTATCTGGAAAAATGATTCATTATGGTACAAATATCGCTTATATATTTGTAAGAATTCCCAACTCAAATAAAACATTCTTTTAGAATTGCACACCTCCCTCTTAGGAGGAACACAATATTTTTAAAATCTTACAACAAGGTTAAGAAGTTAATTTTTTTTTGGATGGCCTTAAATATGATATTCAGATGTTTGTGGTAGAATGTGTGGTTTGTCAACAAAATAACTTTGAGACAAATAAGACCCTAGGTCTATTACAACCTTTAGCCATTCCAAGTCAGTGTTGGGAGGAGGTCTCAATGGATTTTATCATAGGTTTACCCAAGTCTAAAGAAAAAGAGTGTTATCATGGTTGTAGTTGATAGACTTACCAAGTCTATAGACTTTTGTGCATTTTCACATCCTTTTAAAGTTAGTACAATTGCTACTGCATTTATGGAAACAATTCAAAAGCTACATGGAATCCAAAATATTATTGTAACTAATAGAGATCCCATTTTCATTGGAAATTTTTGGATGGAATTATTTTATTTTCTTGGTACTCAATTAGCTCATAGCTCATCTTATCATCCTCGGTCTAATGGAAAAATTGAGATAGTGAACAAATGTTTGGAACGATATCTTCAGCGCTTTGTATCTGATAAACAAACACAATGGGTCAAGTGGTTACCTATGGATGAATGCGGGTATAACACTTCCTTCCATACTTAAGTAAAAATAGCCCCATTTATGAAAATTTACAAATATCATCCACCATCCATCACATCATCTTTAAGAGAATATTATAAGATTAAAATAGTGGAATATCACATCGAACATCAAAAACAAGTTCTCCAACTCTTAAAGGATAAACTCACTCTGGCACAAAATCAAATGAAACAACATGTTGATCAACATCGCATTGACTTTTTTTTTGATACAGGTGACTAGGTATTTTTATGGCTACAACCATATAAACAAATGTCCCCCAAGCAAGCTAAGAAGGATAATAAACTATCACCCAAGTACTATGGTCCTTACAAGGTGTTGCAAAAGATTCGTACTATGGCATACAAATTGGAGTTGCCTACATATTCCTGAGTACACCAAGTTTTCCATGGTTCATGCTTAAAAAAGGTTATTAGTGACAAGCACCCAGTTCAAGCAGTATTTCCATAACTTGACAAAGAAGGAAAAATCATATTGGATCCTAAGAAGTCACAAAAACAAGAACCAAATAGCTATGAAATCGATAAATTTTAGAGGATCTCATTATGTGGAAGAAATTACCCACTGAATACTCCACATAGTAGAATGATAATCTTATACAGAAGGATCCAGAACTACTCAAATGTTGAGGAAATCACCTTTTTTGAAGGAGAGGGGCATGTTAGGTCCATATAATACTAGTGTAGCCCTTTATTGCTATTGTTAGTGTAGTCCCCTATTATTATTGTTGTGCCTCATAGAAGCCCACTATTGTTATTGTCATGTCCTTACATTATTATTGTTATGTATGACTTAATTATATTTTGACCCCTTAGACTCCTATATATACCAAGGAGGTCTTATCATTTGTATTGTTGCCACTCACTGCATTATGGGTTTTAGTTGGTCAAGGCTGCCTAAAAGAAATGAAATTTGAAGTCACCTTCCCAGGCCATAGAACATCTTAGAGCTAAATTGGACCCTCCCCATTGCATAGTTCTTGGAAAGATCTTTCCAATAGTATATGGAAGTCTACGAATGGACTTCTAGATAAGGAGATAGAGAAATTTTAAACTACCCCTTAGGAAGCTCGAAAACAAAGAGAAAATCCCAAAGGACCAAGATAGATCACAAATCGAGCCTAGGCATAGTAAATCCCACACTACCAGTCATCAATGAATCAACAAAGAAGAGGGTCTACCACTCAAGAAAACCTGGGGGTTGCGATTAGCCGATATAATGTAAAGTTGTCGGGGAAGACCAATTTCATTTAACAAAGGGATTCCATGAAAGGCAAAGGCTAGGCCACCCCTTTCTCTCTCCTACATGTGGTTGAATACAGTAAATCCTGCACTCTCACATATCGGGCATCCCGCAGTCTCGTAACTTCATAGTATATCCCGTATATCGGCTATCAGCGGGGTCCCAAGGCACAGACTTAAGGTTATCGGAGGTTCATGGTGTTGAACGCCGATATCACAGTCCTGCAGTCCCGCGATATTGGCGGGGTTCTAAACTTAAAAGACTGGTGAACCGTCGATTTTGTGATATAGTGTTACATTGCTAGGGGAGGTAGAGAATCGTTAACAAAGGTATTTAATGAAAAAACCAAGGTCCGATGACCTCCTTCTGTCTCCTCCATGTGGCGGTACAACATACCAATGATGGGAAATCACACAATCCCACATTATCAACAATCGGTGGAATAGAGGGGCTACCACTACAAAACCTTGCAGGGTGCGATTCTGCGATATTGTGTAAAATCATCGGGGAAGGCTGATATCATTTTAGAAATGAGACCCATACAAAAACATGGTTGAGTGGGCCACTTTCTCTCGCTTCCTGGGGGCCATGTGGTGTAATGGGATTGGTCCTGATGGCTGATGGAAACTGACATCATCAATGTCATGGTAGTATGGAGGACACGTGGCACTCAATTTTGGCATTTTCAGGGGTTCTATGGGGTCGTTCCCACATGCCATGTGTCACCACTCATAGGGTGACACGTGGCACTGATGACATCTCCCTGAGATCGATGATCGATGATCACAAAGTGAAAGTACATTCTCCGCTGATATCCCTCGCGGCCTACGATTGTGATTCGATAAGGAAAAAGGCCCCCAGATGCGATAAGTTATTACGGTATGGTCTATAAACATTTCACGTCTAGGATATCGGTTGATGCAGTATAAAGACTTATCAAAGGTGTTTCTGGTATTATAAAGGAAAATCCCCCATGCACAATAATGGAAAGCCTTAATGCTTGAAGGGCTAAGCATTTGGTTCCAGCCCCCGGTCATATGGAGAAAGTTACAAAAGGGGAGCTAAAGTGAAACAGGCTAAGGGAGGTCAGTTTCATCTGTTTCACAAATTTTTGTATAACTAGAGACTAGAATGAACAAGTTCCCCCATATTGCCATCAAGAGAGACTCACCCAGGTCATCAATGTGCAGATAATGTAGGACAGGGATTTAAAGGCCGTGATGGGATAGTAACTGTGGTTTTAAGAAAAATAGATGGTACATTCAAATCAGGGGATGGGTTGATCTAGAAGAAGCCTACTATGACACGGATCTGGAAGTCGACGCCAAATGAAATAAATGCAGAAATGTCAGAGGCTAGCGAAGTAGTGCAGGAAGCCATACCACAAGTAGAACAACCCCTATAGCAGAGATGACCATTGGATGGGAAAGGAGAGTTTTTGTGTATTTTTATCTGAGTATTTCTTATTTACTATATTGTAACATGCCTCCTTTCATGAGGCATTTAATTTTGTAATATTTTCGGCCACAAAGCCATTTATGATTGAGACAGATAGTCAACCTGATAGCTAAGTCTAGACTAGAGATATTTTGTTATAATGAATGTTCTTTCCCCCTCTCCAGATAAATATGGGAAAGTAAGACTTAACAAAGGTTCATAAATTCTAAATAAACACTACATGTTATTTTTAGTCTGTATGGCTTTACAATACAAATTTTCCAGAATATGAAGAGAAATGTTGGTGATTCCCCTCCAAGTACTACAATATGTTCTCCCTCTGTTAAAACCCATTTTGTTCATGTTTCTTCTCTAAATCCATGTAATTACTGATGTTAGAAATATTTCAAGACTTCCTCCTAGATTCGCTGGTATCAATATGTTATGCATGTGCCTGTAAGTTCCTCACAGATTCATTTGTATTGACATTGTTAATGCTAGTGCCTACATGTATTATTGAAATTATATCTTTAATAAGTTTCTCTTCATGAATCATAGCACAGAGCCTCTTTCCTTCCCATTATCTCTACTTCTAACTCAGATAAGTATAGGAATTCTTAAAGTTGCAATCTCTATGCATTATGCATAGAATTCTTGATGTTCTAAGCTCCATATGATGAGTTACGCCTCCTCCACATCCTTTATCATTTCTCTGCAAAATTATATTAAACTGTAAGTCGTTGGACTACTTGACCTCCACTATTTTATACATATTTGTGAGATTTGTATATGGGAAGAAGTACCAAGAAATTCATGTGTTACTCCTTTAGGTGAATGAAACAACCCATTATATATACATATATACTATATGTGATGTATCTATCTCTAGAAAATCATATGAGAGACACAAAATCTAGATGTGCCCATGCATTGGTCTTGTAAGCAATCCAAGGTTGTCTCTAGGAGTGAAAACATCTTTTGGCTCCATTGTCGGGGAACATATTGAAGGATTTTTCCCTGGGATACGACAAATTGAGCACTCTTTGTGTAGGTGAGAAAAGTATGTTTTGATTACAATCGCATCACCTTGGCGACTCCACAACCCCCCATTATCGATTATCACCCTAGATTTTAAAAGGCCTCATAATTGCTCACATACATCTCAGCAGAAAGGCCCATTTGTATCTAACCCAGAAAAGTTGATTTTCAAGAAAGTCTGGAAAGAGAAAACCCCCCTTACTGATACTACCATCTCACTAGCCTTTGAAGATTCCTCATCTAGCTCTTAGCCTACTATTACTCACTACTTAGGAGTTTCCCCTAAGGCCCTAACATACAGTACAATCAGTCTAGCCACTCCCACCACTATCCTTCTAGGCCAAGTTCCTCAAGAAAGCCTCAATCCCCCTCCATTTATCCACATGAATCTTCTAGGTGTTTTTCTAAATAAATATGCACCTCTAAATTTACCTCAGCCTCTCAGTGCAATGCCCTTGGACTACCTAAAGCAGTTGCCTAGGTTCAATGGAGAAGATGACAACATGGCACAGAGTCACATTGAAGCCTCTAGTTCTTTTGTCGAGAACATAAACACAGAACAACTGGATGTGGTCATGAGATGTTTTGTAAAATCACTCAATGAAGAGGCTAGAAAGTGGTTGAAATCTAGACCCAATGCCTCCATCACTACTTGGGAGGAACTGGAAAACTCTCTCATAGAGAAATGGAGTGAAAAGAGAAACCATGAGTACCTCCTCATAGAGTTTAACTTCATAAAGAAGAAGCCAAAAGAGGATATCTGATAATTTATAAAGAGGTTCAACAAGAAATACAATAACCTGCTAGATAAGATAAAGCTTCCTTCAGCTACTACCTGAGTAGCCTTTTTGGGAGCATTTGAGTCTGAATTCAGCTTTACTTTAAGGGAAAGGAGGTCTATCACTCTAGATCAACTCCAATTCGATGCACTTGAGGTGGAGGAAAATTTCGCTTCAGCAGGAAAGTCAAGAGGAAAATAAGAAAATACTGAGAACAAAAGAGATAAAGAAGAGGCATCTTCCTCTAGTCGAGATAGGAAATCACCAGACCTGAAGATGGATGAACTAAAAAAACTCATCAGGATTTTATCACAGAAGGTTGGAAAGCTTGAGATTGAGAACAAGAGCCTCTCCAGACAAAATTCTCAAGTCAACAACTGGGTTACAACCCACAGTATAGAATACCTCCATTGCAAATACTTCCAAGGGAGAGAAAGGAGAAGCTCGACTAGATCCCCCATCCTCTATACTTGGAAGATGGTCCCAACGAGCAATTATTGGATACACAAGAGATGTAGGGAAATTTATATTATTCTTTCCCTAAAGAAGAACAAGAGAATATGGTTCACCAGGAGGTTAGTCATGATGGAGAAGTAGCATATGAGGAAGATATGGATTATTATTGCAAACAATTTGCAGAGTTCATGCTAGCACAACCACAACGTAAATATAATCTAAGATCTTCAAATAAGAGCTTAAGGAGAAACATAGCAATAGGAGAAACTACTCCCCAAGTTATTCCTCCAGTACTAGACAAAGGGAAAGGCAAGCTAAATCCTGACCCTTCCAAGATGAAAGTCTCTACAAATAAGGAAAGAAATAGTGCAGAGGGACACATTGACAAGGAGGCACCTGCTCCGCTAAAAATTGCCAGTGGCAATGAAGAAGGAACAGAGCCCATAGGTATTAAAAAATTCCAACCTACATTCAACCTCCAAAATGAGTTTGGAAAGGTAAAGATTCTTGTCCCTTTAATTGAGCTTCTAAACAAGCCTAGTTATAAAGCTCAAGTCTCTCAATTCATGCATCCCTCTACCTCAGCACCAACCCATTATAGTTTAAACCTCCAAGAGGAGAGGCCAATGGTTGTTTTTGGGCCGCAAGTAGAAGAACTTGAACCTTCTAATGCACCTTTCTATGTGACTTTGGTGATCCATGATCTTTTATTACACAACTACACGTTGGAATCCCTGGCTTCACATAGCCTCATGCCACTAGCAGTAATGGAACAATTGGGTTTGGACATCGCCAAACCATACAAGGACCTGTACTCCTTCGAATCCCAGAGAGTCAAGTGCTTAGGGATGATAAAGGACCTGGTCATGAACCTAGGTCAAATCCTGATGAAGAGTGTGGTAATGGACATAATGGCAACTGATATATCTCCTTTGTTCAGAATGATCTTATCCAGATCTTGGGGTTCCAAGGTGGGGGGTTCTATCCAGCTAGATCTGACCTATGTCACTATTCCCACTTTTGGAGGTGAGCAAAGGAGGTTGTACAGAGAATCCAGGTTTGTGAAAATTGTGACCCCAGCCAAAGGCTTAGAAAACTCCCCAACTCATGTAAAAGAAAGCGACCTGTCCTTCCTATTCCTAGAAGAAGATGAGGTCATCTTAGAGAAATCATTAGTACACCTAACAAGGCAGTTAGACGACCATCATACAGATGAAAATAAAGTTTGTAAATTATACTTTGACGGATCTTCCAAGCCACAACTTGAGGCAACCAACAAGGTGTCAGAACATGAAGTAGTGCTCCTTGGGCTACAGACAACAAGGAATGGGAATGTCGAATGCTCGGTTGTGCTTGGAGGGTCTAAGCTAATTATTAAGAAGATCAAACGAATTATGGAAGAAGGTAAGGAGCTCAATAACTTGATTAGAAGGTTCATGGAGGAGATAAAAATAGTTTAAAAATAGTTTAGCATAAATTACCAAGTTGGGAACACATATTAAAGTTTTTGTCTGAAGATTTTATTAGGTACATGCTGGTTTTAATTACTGAATTTATAGAGAACAAAGAAATTAGTTCTAATGCCCTGATGTGGAGATGGTATCATTGGAAGGTTGGTTTTCAGAATCAGTGGAATATTGAGTTGAGACTCCCTTTCTTCTTCTACTTGCTCATAAGCGGTATGAGCAGAACTCAATCAAGCAGCCAGTTGCATAACTCACTGCATTGGAGAGAAGAGGTCACCTAGTAATTATATTTTTAGTAGGTATGGACACATGTCGTTCAAGTTTGAAGCCCAAGGAGAAGGCCTTGAGAATTTGGTGATGTGTTGTCTAAAATTTTTATTTTTCTTAAAAGTTTCATGCTATGTAAGCTAGTCAATTAGTGAATATTACAATCATCTAGCTAGTTTGCAGTCATTCAGTTAATTTTTTAGTTTTTAGAAATGACTCCATGCCCAATAGAAGGAAAGCTACTGGTCTACAGGTCATATTGCCATCAAGAGAGACTCACCCAGGTCATCAATGTGCAGATAATGTAGGACAGGGATTTAAAGGCCGTGATGGGACAGTAACTGTGGTTTTAAGAAAAATAGATGGTAAATTCAAATCAGGGGATGGGTTGATCTAGAAGAAGCCTACTATGACACGGATCTGGAAGTCGACGCCAAATGAAATAAATGCAGAAATGTTAGAGGCTAGCGAAGTAGTGAAGGAAGCCATACCACAAGTAGAACAACCCCTATAGCAGAGATGACCATGGGATGGGAAAGGAGAGTTTTTGTGTATTTTTATCTGAGTATTTCTTATTTACTATATTGTAACATGCCTCCTTTCATGAGGCATTTAATTTTGTAATATTTTTGGCCACAAAGCCATTTATGATTGAGACAGATAGTCAACCTGATAGCTAAGTCTAGACTAGAGATATTTTGTTATAATGAATGTTCTTTCCCCCTCTCCAGATAAATATGGGAAAGTAAGACTTAACAAAGGTTCATAAATTCTAAATAAACACTACATGTTATTTTTAGTCTGTATGGCTTTACAATACAAATTTTCCAGAATATGAAGAGAAATGTTGGTGATTCCCCTCCAAGTACTACAATATGTTCTCCCTCTGTTAAAACCCATTTTGTTCATGTTTCTTCTCTAAATCCATGTAATTACTGATGTTAGAAATATTTCAAGACTTCCTCCTAGATTCGCTGGTATCAATATGTTATGCATGTGCCTGTAAGTTCCTCACAGATTCATTTGTATTGACATTGTTAATGATAGTGCCTACATGGATTATTGAAATTATATCTTTAATAAGTTTCTCTTCATGAATCATAGCACAGAGCCTCTTTCCTTCCCATTATCTCTACTTCTAACTCAGATAAGTATAGGAATTCTTAAAGTTGCAAGCTCTATGCATTATGCATAGAATTCTTGATGTTCTAAGCTCCATATGATGAGTTACGCCTCCTCCACATCCTCTATCATTTCTCTGCAAAATTATATTAAACTGTAATTCGTTGGACTACTTGACCTCCACTATTTTATACATATTTGTGAGATTTGTATATGGGAAGAAGTACCAAGAAATTCATGTGTTACTCCTTTAGGTGAATGAAACAACCCATTATATATACATATATACTATATGTGATGTATCTATCTCTAGAAAATCATATGAGAGACACAAAATCTAGATGTGCCCATGCATTGGTCTTGTAAGCAATCCAAGGTTGTCTCTAGGAGTGAAAACATCTTTTGGCTCCATTGTCGGGGAACATATTGAAGGATTTTTCCCTGGGATACGACAAATTGAGCACTCTTTGTGTAGGTGAGAAAAGTATGTTTTGATTACAATCGCATCACCTTGGCGACTCCACAACCCCCCATTATCGATTATCACCCTAGATTTTAAAAGGCCTCATAATTGCTCACATACATCTCAGCAGAAAGGCCCATTTGTATCTAACCCAGAAAAGTTGATTTTCAAGAAAGTCTGGAAAGAGAAAACCCCCCTTACTGATACTACCATCTCACTAGCCTTTGAAGATTCCTCATCTAGCTCTTAGCCTACTATTACTCACTACTTAGGAGTTTCCCCTAAGGCCCTAACATACAGTACAATCAGTCTAGCCACTCCCACCACTATCCTTCTAGGCCAAGTTCCTCAAGAAAGCCTCAATCCCCCTCCATTTATCCACATGAATCTTCTAGGTGTTTTTCTAAATAAATATGCACCTCTAAATTTACCTCAGCCTCTCAGTGCAATGCCCTTGGACTACCTAAAGCAGTTGCCTAGGTTCAATGGAGAAGATGACAACATGGCACAGAGTCACATTGAAGCTTCTAGTTCTTTTGTCGAGAACATAAACACAAAACAACTGGATGTGGTCATGAGATGTTTTGTAAAATCACTCAATGAAGAGGCTAGAAAGTGGTTGAAATCCAGACCCAATGCCTCCATCACTACTTGGGAGGAACTGGAAAACTCTCTCATAGAGAAATGGAGTGAAAAGAGAAACCATGAGTACCTCCTCATAGAGTGTAACTTCATAAAGAAGAAGCCAAAAGAGGATATCTGATAATTTATAAAGAGGTTCAACAAGAAATACAATAACCTGCTAGATAAGATAAAGCTTCCTTCAGCTACTACCCGAGTAGCCTTTTTGGGAGCATTTGAGTCTGAATTCGGCTTTACTTTAAGGGAAAGGAGGTCTATCACTCTAGATCAACTCCAATTCGATGCACTTGAGGTGGAGGAAAATTTCGCTTCAGCAGGAAAGTCAAGAGGAAAATAAGAAAATACTGAGAACAAAAGAGAGAAAGAAGAGGCATCTTCCTCTAGTCGAGATAGGAAATCACCAGACCTGAAGATGGATGAACTAAAAAAACTCATCAGGATTTTATCACAGAAGGTTGGAAAGCTTGAGATTGAGAACAAGAGCCTCTCTAGACAAAATTCTCAAGTCAACAACTGGGTTACAACCCACAGTATAGAATACCTCCATTGCAAATACTTCCAAGGGAGAGAAAGGAGAAGCTCGACTAGATCCCCCATCCTCTATACTTGGAAGATGGTCCCAACGAGCAATTATTGGATACACAAGAGATGTAGGGAAATTTATATTATTCTTTCCCTAAAGAAGAACAAGAGAATATGGTTCACCAGGAGGTTAGTCATGATGGAGAAGTAGCATATGAGGAAGATATGGATTATTATTGCAAACAATTTGCAGAGTTCATGCTAGCACAACCACAACGTAAATATAATCTAAGATCTTCAAATAAGAGCTTAAGGAGAAACATAGCAATAGGAGAAACTACTCCCCAAGTTATTCCTCCAATACTAGACAAAGGGAAAGGCAAGCTAAATCCTGACCCTTCCAAGATGAAAGTCTCTACAAATAAGGAAAGAAATAGTGCAGAGGGACACATTGACAAGGAGGCACCTGCTCCGCTAAAAATTGCCAGTGGCAATGAAGAAGGAACAGAGCCCATAGGTATAAAAAAAATTCCAACCTACATTCAACCTCCAAAATGAGTTTGGAAAGGTAAAGATTCTTGTCCCTTTAATTGAGCTTCTAAACAAGCCTAATTATAAAGCTCAAGTCTCTCAATTCATGCATCCCTCTACCTCAGCACCAACCCATTATAGTTTAAACCTCCAAGAGGAGAGGCCAATGGTTGTTTTTGGGCCGCAAGTAGAAGAACTTGAACCTTCTAATGCACCTTTCTATGTGACTTTGGTGATCCATGATCTTTTATTACACAACTACACATTGGAATCCCTGGCTTCACATAGCCTCATGCCACTAGCAGTAATGGAACAATTGGGTTTGGACATCGCCAAACCATACAAGGACCTATACTCCTTCGACTCCCAGAGAGTCAAGTGCTTAGGGATGATAAAGGACCTGGTCATCAACCTAGGTCAAATCCTGATGAAGAGTGTGGTAATGGACATAATGGCAACTGATATATCTCCTTTGTTCAGAATGATCTTATCCAGATCTTGGGGTTCCAAGGTGGGGGGTTCTATCCAGCTAGATCTGACCTATGTCACTATTCCCACTTTTGGAGGTGAGCAAAGGAGGTTGTACAGAGAATCCAGGTTTGTGAAAACTGTGACCCCAGCCAAAGACTTAGAAAACTCCCCAACTCATGTAAAAGAAAGCGACCTGTCCTTCCTATTCCTAGAAGAAGATGAGGTCATCTTAGAGAAATCATTAGTACACCTAACAAGGCAGTTAGACGACCATCATACAGATGAAAATAAAGTTTGTAAATTATACTTTGACAGATCTTCCAAGCCACAACTTGAGGCAACCAACAAGGTGTCAGAACATGAAGTAGTGCTCCTTGGGCTACAGACAACAAGGAATGGGAATGTCGAATGCTCGGTTGTGCTTGGAGGGTCTAAGCTAATTATTAAGAAGATCAAACGAATTATAGAAGAAGGTGAGGAGCTCAATAACTTGATTAGAAGGTTCATGGAGGAGATAAAAATAGTTTAAAAATAGTTTAGCATAAATTACCAAGTTGGGAACACATATTAAAGTTCTTGTCTGAAGATTTTATTAGGTACATGCTGGTTTTAATTACTGAATTTATAGAGAACAAAGAAATTAGTTCTAATGCCCTGATGTGGAGATGGTATCATTGGAAGGTTGGTTTTCAGAATCAGTGGAATATTGAGTTGAGACTCCCTTTCTTCTTCTACTTGCTCATAAGCGGTATGAGCAGAACTCAATCAAGCAGCCAGTTGCATAACTCACTGCATTGGAGAGAAGAGGTCACCTAGTAATTATATTTTTAGTAGGTATGGACACATGTCATTCAAGTTTGAAGCCCAAGGAGAAGGCCTCGAGAATTTGGTGATGTGTTGTCTAAAATTTTTATTTTTCTTAAAAGTTTCATGCTATGTAAGCTAGTCAATTAGTGAATATTACAATCATCTAGCTAGTTTGCAGTCATTCAGTTAATTTTTTAGTTTTTAGAATTGACTCCATGCCCAGTGGAAGGAAAGCTACTGGTCTGCAGGTTCTTATGACCTTGCCAGAAATACACTGTCCCCAGTTGGAGCTAATGTTGTCACTCACTACATTATGGATTTCAGTTGTTCAAGGTTGCCTAAGAGAAGCAAAATTTGAAGTCACCTTCCCAAGCCATAGAAGATCTCAGAGCTAAATCAGAACCTCCCCATTTCATAGTGCTCAGAAAGAGCTTTCTAACAATATATGGAACTCTAAGAATGGAATTCTAGATCACGGGATAGAGTAATTTTAAACTACCCCTTGAGAAGCTAGAAAACAAAGAGAAAAGTCCAAAGGAACAAGGCAGATCACAAATCAGGCACAGACACAATAAATCCCGCACTACCGACCATCAATGAATCGACGAAGCATAGGGGCTACCACTCAAGAAAACCTGTGGGGTTACGATTTGCCAATATAATGTAAAGCTATCGGGGAAGGCTAATTTCATTTAAGAAAGGGATTCCAAGAAAAATAAAGGCTCGACCACCCCATTCTCTCTCTTCCACGTGGCTGAATACAGTAAATCCCACTCCTAAATATCAGGCATCCTGCAATCCTACACCCT
The DNA here is from genome assembly GCA_000404065.3 of Pinus taeda. Taxonomy (NCBI): domain Eukaryota; kingdom Viridiplantae; phylum Streptophyta; class Pinopsida; order Pinales; family Pinaceae; genus Pinus; species Pinus taeda. Next base: position 136,271 of record APFE030438453.1, read on the forward strand.
GTAGTCCCACACCCTGTAGTCCCGCAACTTCATAGTATATCACGCGTATGGGCTATTAACGGGGTCCCCGAGCACAGACTTAAGGTTATCGACGGTTCACGGTGCCAAACAGTGATATCATAGTCTCGCGATATTAGTGATCAGTGGATCGATGGGGTTCTAAACTTAAAAGACTAGTGAACCGTAGATTTTGCGATATAGTGTTACATCGCTGGGGGAAGCCGAGAATCGTTAACAAAGGAATTTCACAAAAAAACCAAGGCCTAACGACTTTCTTCTCTCTCCTCCATGTGGTAGTATGACATATCGATGATGGGAAATCCACAATCTTGCATTATCGGCAATTGATGGAACAGAGGGGCTGCCACTCCAAAACCTTGAGGGGTGCGATTCTACAATATTGTGTAAAATCATCAGGGAAGGCTGAGATCATTTTACAAAGGAGACCCATGCAAAAATAGGGTTGGGTAAGCCACTTTCTCTCTCTTCCTAGGGGCCACGTGGCACAATGGGATTGGTCCTAATGGTTGACATGGCAGCTGACGTCATTAATGACATGGCAGTGTTATCGGTAAAACGAGTGTCCATTCAGAGTTGCTAGTCCCACTAAGATGGGTAGCTATCTTAGAAGTAAACAAACTAAAGTTACTTTTGTTTTCCTTTATGAGAAGTAGATGAGAGAGAAGCAGAGAGTGCCAACCTTAGTCTTTCGCTTGGCTCCTTGCTTGTTTCTTCTCCCCTTTGATAGATCTTTGCTGCTACTTCCTCACTTGTCTCACTTCAAAGAACACCTGTAGAGTCAAAGCAGCATAATACCATCAAAGCATAGAGATCTAAAATCATAAACAATATAGGATCAAATATATATTGACCATACAAATGCATATATCAATTCAACATTCAAAGACATACAAGAATATGGAGGAAAACTCAAATAGCTTTATTGATAGAAGTAGCAAAAGAGAGGATTACAACCCATTGGTCTAACCCAGTACCATCCTCCCAGCATGAAAGCCCTCTTCACCTCATGAAAATCCTAGATCACCCAACAATGTTGCAGAGAGAAACCAACAGAACTTCCTTACAAAATACAAGATTCCAGCCTTTGGATCTCTAGGATGAGGGATCCATATATAAATGTTTGCAGGTGGGTGAGTCAGCTTTTGGGATTTTGATTAGTGTCATCTCTCTGATAGTTCCTGGTTCCAATTGGAGATTTCATGATCTCTTACTCATCCCTGAGTGAATTCAGAGAGGCAAGTGTCAAATGGGAAGCTTCTAGAAGATTCTTTGGGTTTCCACCTAGCAAACTGCCTCTGCCATTTGTCTGCTCTCACTTATCACACCCTACAGAAGGGCTTTTTAGTATGTATCACACTTTATGCATGTGGTAGGTGAGATGCATCACACCCTTAGCACTGAGCAGTCTGTATGGTCCAGTTTTGACCAGTTTTGAGTAGTTTTTCATGGAGAACTTCTGGGAGATGATGTAATCAGCTAACCTTGCTCCTTTAGGGTATGAAACAACACTTTTAGGGACTTAGAAGCCCTTGTTTTTATGGACATATGTGATTGGGGTTGTAGTGCCCAAATATGTCTATAACAGTTGCCCCCAAAGCATGAGGTCGTAAATCATTTTTGATGTCGGGTGAAATGCTTTATCATGAGGATCCAAGGTTTTTCAAACTGGAAGGTGACCTATAATAGGATACAATATAATACATTATCTTCATAATATTTTCATGATCTAGCTGAGGCCAGCATTCCCATACTCAGCTTTATAAATTCATTTTCATGTTCATAGGACAAACAACCATCTGTCTGGCAGACTGATGATTTTGGTAGAGCCATCATCCTTTGGCTTGGATGATTATCTGTGCAACAATGATGTACATTTGATGTCTTTATTTTCCTTAATATATCGCAGCCCGGATGGATGAAACTAGATCTGGGGTCTTCAAAACTCGTTTAATCTTTGCCTAAAGCACAAGTCAGTCCATGTGAAAAGATGTTCTAGTGTTGAACATGGAAAGACATCGCTTGATTACCAGCCAATGATGTAAGTTGTTAATAGGCGCGAGAGGAATCATCGATGATGATGATGACCCTCAAGGTACTGTGGTACAATTCACATGGTGTGAATACATGAGTCGATGTCGAACACCACACAAAATATTTCGATCAAAGGCCATTGATGTAAACCTTTCGCCGGAAGTGAGAAAGTTGCCATTGAGGCATGCAAGCTTCAAAGTACTGAAAGGGTTGTTCCTAAGTTGACTTCTTGGATAATGAGCTGACATCGACAAGAAGTGACCCATCGTAGGAGGGCTTTAATGAATCCCACATCTACGACACGAAATGGAGAAAATGATTTTGTGGAGGTGAAAACAATCTGATGATACAAGGTTCAGGGTGGTAGTCATGAAAGAATGAAGGGTGAAGGTATTGCAGTGGATGAGACACAAGCTGGGTTGATGAATTCTCTGAGCGACTTCTCTTGAACATATCGACGACACTGAAATGGATTTGTAGCATTCACCCCAAAAATGGATAGAATGGTGGACCGATGGTGATATGACCGGTGAACGGAATAACCCAACCTGACCCAATCATGATAATGGAGTGAAAGTGTCATGTTCAAGAGCGACTTGCTACCAATAAAGTTTCTTCAAGTTTTCTTCCCAATTTTTCCCTAGTCATTTCTGACCAGTACCTCTTTATTTTTGTCGAGCTTGAGGAGGATAACATATGCTTGTTCTATAATTTGCCCTTCGGGCAAACTCGTCGCTATGTTTTAATGAGCCTAGCGATAGTGAAACTCATTCTTGTTTGCATGGACAAGTTTGTCGCTATTGTTTTAACGAGTTTAATGGCAAAGATAACTTGGTCATTTTTAAATTTTAGAGAGTCTGAAAAGGGATGGAAAGGAAACTCCAGTATTCCTTTTTCATAAGATAATCCCTTAAGTCTGAAAAAGTACAAAATAATACGAAAGGGATGAATTTTCGATAGTTTTAATGAGCCGAACAAGACAAGTGCTCGATCGTTTTGTGTAATGATCCCTTAAGTCCAAAAAGATTAAAATATAGAGGAGGGATAGCACTTCCAATCACTTTAACGAGCTGGAGAGGCCAATTTCACAACAATATTTTCATATTTTACGAGTCAGACAAAAAGAGCTTAAAGGAGACTTGTTTTTTGAGGAACAAGTTATATTTTTGAATAGTAGTTGGTTCCAGGTAAGGTTTGGAACTTTTCAATCATGACAGTGTCAAGAAGGTGGCTAATAAGATCACTCATCACAGTTGTTCCTCAAAAGGGGTAAACAATCAAATGGAGGCGTATGATCAGCTAAAAAGAGTGGAGTTGATGGTGAGAACATGACCAAGACTCAAAAGTTGATAATAATGTGATCGTAATGGTTATTTACCAGAGGTGGGTTCATTTTTTAATGAGCTTAAACTCTGGTGGAACATATGCTCATCGCTAGGTTTATTTTTTAATGAGCTTGAACTTCACGTAAAACTGCTCGTGCCAGTCGCATAATAAGGATGTCTCATCAGTAGGTTCATTTTTAAGGAGCTTGCCCCATTCGCAACTTTGCTCCAGATCCTTTCATTATGCAAGCTAGGAACGACCAATCCTACGAGTTTAAAGGGTTAAGAACCTACAAACTAAGAAAATAAATGGTCGCTTTTCACTTGCATGCAAAAATATTTGCATGCCCCCAAGTATAACGAAGTAGAGTTTCTAGGTTATCATTCAATTTGCAGACAAAAATCTTCTTTGGCTCTGTCGAGAACAGACATACCTTCTGACAGAGGAATCCTTTTCAATTTTGATCCACTTTCCTAAATGGACAGGATAGTTAGACTAGTCATATTCTTACGCAAAAACCTACCTTATATCTAGGGTTTTCCTGCAGAAGCAGACCAGGGTGCATGCCTCCTGGGTTTCAGTCACAATCACCGAATCACTCGCACTCATCAAGTGGACGGACTGGAGATTGATGAGACATTCCTTGCACAAAAAGACCAGTCAGGGATGGCATTTGACTATTAGCTATGTGTGAACTAGGGAATGAAAGTTGGTCTATGAGCTGGACGACCCTGCCTTCATGTGGAAAACACATCACTCGAAAGAGTGAGGAAACAATAGCTCCCATGCTATAAATGTAGTTACGCCCAAGGAGTAGATTGTAATCTAAATGTCCTTGGACTCCATTACGTTTAGATGAACTATTTTCCTTCTCAAAGTTATAGGCAAATTTGGAAGGATCCCTAATGGTTGACTGGTTCCTTTGTTGAAGCCTGTAAGATTTCGAATCTCAAGCAGAAGCGATGGCGAACAAAGCATTGTCCAAGAAGTTGAGGAAAGGATACTCACAGAAGCCCCTTCATCTATGATAGTACCAACCATGATCATTATATAAGCTTGTACTATGGTTCAAAATGGTAAATTAGATGGTAGGCGAGGTCTGCCTAGTAGATTCTAGTCAAATGAAATGACTAAGTTGCTTGGAGGAGGGACCGAATAAATGGCCGAGTAAATCTCTGACGAACTTCCTTCCTGTGGTAAAGGAATGGGTAGATTGTCCCCATGTTCATCAGATTTTGTGTTAATGAAGAGAATTTGAACAGTGTCGTTCTCATTCTCTTTGGTGATGGTATCATCTGAAGGTGGATCCTCTAAAGACAAGATTGGGTTGACTGCCATCTTGACCTATTGACTTTGGTCCGTGGTGGACTCAGAGGGTTTATCTTCAATGGTAGGTGCTTCTACTGACAAAAAAGGTGTGTTAGTCAGATTGTCAACTAGCGATGGACTTGGTAAGAGTTTCTTGTATCCAGGAGGAAGTCGTTGCGGTGACACAGGACAGTTATCCAAGACTCTTTTAGCTTCATCCAGGAAGGGACAACGGTGGAGGGCATGAGCGCCTTCAGACAGTATGCAAAGGAAATTTAGATCTTCCTTTCTGTCCATTGACGTCATTTTCACTAGTTGACAGTGTACTGTCAACATGATCGTCAGAGGTTGAGGACACCGGATTGTGCAAGCGGGGAGATTAGTCCCTTAAGATCCATGTGATGCAAGGACAATCTCGATGATAGCGGTCCCCTTTGCAAATGACACATGGAGATTTAGGCTTGGATGGTGTAGTGTGTGGATTTTCGCCAGATGATGCATGGTCACCCCCTTCACCATTGGCTTCTTCTTCTTCTTCTCCTTCCCTTTCTTCTTCTTCTCAGTTACTCAGTTTTTAGCATTACTAGCTTCACCAAGCGAAGAGGAAGAAGGAGAGGGAGACACAAACAAAGTAGAAGGTTGGGGGGTAACTCTAGTATCATCTGGTTGCTGATTTGATTGCTCAGGAATCACGGCATTCTGAACGACCGAGGTAGAGAAAATCCATCCTGGCAGGCCAATTGTCAATCCTAGAATGGACAATGTGGCCATATGAGGTGCACCAACATCTCCCCAAGAGGAGAAGGGACTAGGATTCCCCCCAAGGGGAAATCCTTGGTTGGTGGACTCCATTTTCTCAACCTAAGATCAATAAGGGAACAGGGATGTTATTTCAATTAAAATAAATTTTATGACGCTTTGACACAACTTGCTGTTTCAATTTTTAAGAGTCGAGAAAAAGCTAAAGATGACTCTAGTCGCCTTCAATTTTTAATGAGCTTGAAGTGACAAGTGCTTAGATGGACCTTTTCTTTTAAGGAGTCTAAAAAGGAATGAAAGTGACCACTCTAGAAATCTAGACAGAGGGATTACCAAACCAATTGCAAAACTATAGAATACTTTTTACGGTACGACAATCAATCTTCCCGAATGCTGTGTTCAGTGCATTGCGATCGACAGGGTGACAAACATGACTTCCTAAGGATAAAGGATATAGCTTATTGTGGTCTCCCAATATATACTCGACGGTACATGGGAGCACAAGTCCGTACTGACACTTGTTGTCTCAAAGAGGAGGAATCACCCAACCTACGATGAAAGCGATAGTTACCAGGCTTTATGATGCCGGAATACGTCTCTGGCCTAGACTTCTAAATGTTGTGCATTAGGTTCCAAAGCGTTTTTATGTTCATTGAATTTATTTTTAAGTTGATCTTTCTTAAGAAGTTTTCCTATAAGGTTCACCGCATGATGTAGATATACAATTTCTAAATATGCAATCTGTCAGGCCAGGTAGTAACTCCATTAGGCAGAAAATAATTGACTGTATTATTCCACCAGGTAGGTCCTCATTATATACATGAGGGAGAGACTGTTCAGTTCGTCTCCCGATGACTGTTCATATTTCTTATCTATCTATTTACAATAATTCACCCAATCACAAGGATTAGGTGTCAACATTCCCCCTCTTAATTTGAAGGGATGTTGGTGAGTCCAAGCATCATTCTGAATTGTTCAAGCTTTTCCCTTCCAAGCGCTTTAGTGAAGATCTCTACAATTTTCTCATTTGTGGAACAATGACGGAGATGGATTGTTTTGGCCTCAACATGATGTCGAATCAGATGATATTTAGTATTGATGTGCTTCGTTCGATCATGGAACTTTGGGTTCTTGGCCAACTTTATTGCAGAGGTATTGTCAATCACGAGTGGAGTTGATTGTACTTATTTTACCTGCAAATCTTCAAGAATTTTCTTGAGCCACACAATTTCTTTTATTGCTTCAGCTTCTACCACGTATTCTACTTTTGTTGTAGAATCTTCTGGAACTAATTGTTTGCGTGATCTCCAGGAGACAGGTCCTGATCCAAGACTCATAGCATATCCTGAAGTAGATACCCCAGTTTGTTTGTTTCCATCGAAGTCTGAATCAGAGTATCCAATCAAGCTGAAGTCGTCCACCTGTGTATACTTGATTCCAAAGTTTTGAGTTCCCTTCAAGTACCTTAGAACTTTTTTTTCAGCAGAACAATGTCCCTCACAAGGCTTTTGCATAAACCTGGCTCTGATACCATGTCAGGCCAGGCAGTAACTCCATTAGGCAGAAAATAATTGACTGTTTTCCCAGCAAACTCCCAAATCTGCACTTTTTTTTTTTGTCCCAAAGGGAAATTGTCAGAGGGGGACCCGACCATGGCAGGGGGAGTGTCAATTTAATGGACACGTATGAAGAGTGGCGCTCAAAATAGAAAATTTTATTGGCAAAATTGTCAACACCTGTGCTGCTTCCAAAGACACATTCCAACCTGAATCCTGATTCCTAATAGATCGGCAGTATTGGTAAAGCATTGAAATGATTTGAGGCAGTGCTTTTATGAAACGTTTATGGACAGAGACCACAGGTCACCCATTGAGGAATATGGCAGACAGAATGCAGATAATGGAATATGGTAGGCATAGGGCAGAGGTAAAGGAATATGGCAGACAGAGGAGTTACAAGGAGCATAAGAGCTAAAAAAGGAGCTGGCTCTGATACCATGTCAAGCCAGGCAGTAACTCCATTAGGCAGAAAATAATTGACTGTATTATTCCATCAGGTAGGTCTTCATTATATACATGAGGGAGAGACTGTTCAGTTCATCTCTCAATGACTGTTCATATTTCCTATCTATCTATTTACAATAATTCACCCAATCATAAGGATTAGGTGTCAACACAATCTAAGATGATAAATAGTCGTTTACTCTTCTTTTTGCAATGAAAATCCTAGCTACTAAGAAAAGAGAAGCGAAATTCTTTCAACATAGGGCAGAGAGCACACACTAGATGCACTATCCTAAATCAAAATCAACAAGCAGTCTAAATGCAAATGCACATGCATGTATTTGTTTTCCACTTTCTTAATGTGTGAATGACAAAAAGAATTATAAGTACAAATCTGAACTATATTTTCTCTCAAAGCGATAGTACTAACAATTTTCTCTTCAAAAGAGAAAAGGAGGACGAAGACGACACTTTGCGATTTCAAATTCAAAAAATGAAAGGAGGACTAAGACGATACTTTGCGATTTCGAATTCAAAAAACGAAAGGAAGACTACTTTGTGATTTCGAATTCAAAAAATGAAAGGAAGGCTAAGACGACGCTTTGCGATTTCAAATTTAAAAAACAAAAGGAAGGCTAAGAACGACACTTTCAACTTCAATTTGACAATTGCTTTCGATAGTTGCAATACTATTAATTCAAATCAAATACAAGAGTAACAGTGTAATCGACTATCAAAAAGAGTAGGATTATTTTCTTTGATTGAAAACAACACTTGCGACACTTCCAAATCAAAAGACGACAGTTCGATTAAGCTACTTTTTGTAAAGGAGAACTGTAAATGGCGAAAAATACATTAAAAAATTCACAATTCTTTGTACAATGGAGGCTGAATAATGCAATCGAAGGGGGTTTCAACAGTGGTATACTGATCACAGACAACAAAACTCTTGAATAAAGTTGAAGACAATGAAGAAAAAACCAAAATCTGGAGGCAGAAACAGTCTTATCTGATCATCGCACTTGTAACACAGGGAAAGAAGGATGCATCTCACCTACAGCACATAGGAGGTGCGATGCATCCAGACTGTCAAAAGGAGACAGCGCAATGGTACATGGATGAGACTTTAACTTGGTTTTTGGTCACAGTTTGCAGCTTAGTTCAAGGATTTAGGTTGAGCTAATGATAGTCAGTAAATACAAAGCATAGGGGCTGATCTAATGAGGGTACTTGAGCTACCACCAGGGCACTTAGGATGTTTGCAAGTTGGTTGTTCAGTTTATAAACAAAACCCGAAGATGGACTGAAGCAGCATTGATTTACTTTGCACTTGCATAGCAAATGCAGTTCAAAGGCTAGCTGGCTTAACTTCAGGCTCCATCTGTAGTTTATAAATCAAACAAATATAAACAAGAAAACAAGCTATTCGTTCCCCAGTGGAGTCACCATTTTGTTATCGGGAAAACTAATGTCCATTCAGAGCTGCTAGTCCCACTAAGACAGGTAGCTATCTTAGAAACAAACAAACTAGAATTACTTTTGTTTTCCTTTATGAGAAGTAGATGAGAGAGAAGCAGAGAGTACCAACCTTAGTCTTTCACTTGGCTCCTTGCTTGTTCTTCTCCCCTTTGACAGATCTTTGCCACTCCTTCCTCACTTGTCTTGCTTCAAAGAACACCTTGTTAGAAAATTATATATTACGGAGCAATGGAACACATAAAATATTGCAGAAATATAAACACAGAAAACGCACAAAACAAGAGAGACACAGATATACGTGGTTCACCCAGTTTGGGCTACGTCCACCTCGAACAGCCAGTCCTTCCTTTCTATATCCAGCAAAATGAAGAGACACAACCTATAGCAAAGCCGCTGTAATATCCTCTGTTTTCTCTCACAGTCTCACCTCTCTGTTTTTCGCTCACACACAGAATACACATCTATATCGCCGCCTCAAATACAATACCCTCATACAAAGAGAGGGGTTGCCTTCTAGGGCAAAAAACCCTAAACTAAACATAAGTTCTACCGTCAGATCATCCGCCTAATGAACGGCTCAGATTGACTGGAAATTACTATACTTTTACAAGGCAAATTTACATCTGTTTTTAGCTTCGGGGGCGCTGCCCTCGAGCCCCCGCCGGGGACCGTTAGCCCCCGGACCTCCCAGCCGGGGGGACAAGTCCTCCCCACACCCCCCCACGTGGAGGGGTGTACAAACTTCCTGGGGTATACATCCAGCTGAAACAAAGACCTCTGAACAATCATGCTCCACACACAA